>JAODKC010000016.1:17500197-17533294 GCA_026777985.1 Mormyrops attenuatus | reverse complement strand
GGTGACCCACATGGCTGACCTTAAGGGTGCCTAATCGGCATCGTACGCAAGGCCATTTTTCTCACATTCACATTCCATCATTTTTAATTCCCCCTAGTTTCTCTTTTGTCTTCAAAGAGCTCAATGGCCCCCTACCCATGTCAGCCTAGGGCCCCCAGAGAAACCTGTCTGCCCCTGCACCCATCCACCCATCCATCCATCCATCCATCCATCCATCCATCCATCCATCCATCCATCCATCTGTCTCTCCCCCCATCTGTCCATCCATCCAGCTTCTCCCTACTTATTCTAGTCCGGGTCCTCATATTACATTCAGGACATGCAGGTACACTGGACAATGCCCAGTCAGCATGGACCCTGAGCTTGCCATGTTCCCCCAGCCCAGTGCCAGCCGCTAGTCTGAGGGACTCCGCATGCCCTGTCATATTATTGTCCTTAATGCGCCATTGGCTGCACCCCTGTACAGAGCCAGACCCAAAGCTCCTGTCGCAGACCAAGCCGTACGGGATGGTGCTCACATATGGCCCAAATCTGATTATGCTTCTGGGGAGATACACAAACATGTGGACGCTCTTCATCTTAGGCAATAAAGCTGAAATAATTATTAATACTTATAAATTCATATATAAAAAGGAACAAAAAAGTCCAGTCCCTGACAGTCTGCTCATTTTTAATAGTTTTTCACATCATTAATTTTTAGGATGAACAGCATATAAAATCGAAGCATATTTAAATGGAGCGAACATTAAAGGATAATTAACATGTGGGCTCTAAAAATCAATGTAATGGATAGGTACACAGCGTCTGTGTTTAAAATGTGTTTACCTCCATCCAACCATCCATTACCGTAACCGCTTAATCCCCACTGGGGTCGCGGGGGGCTCGGAGCCCATCCCAGGAGCAACAGGCGCAGGCGGGAACCGACCCAGGGCAGGCGCCAACACACCAAAGATGTGTTTACCTCGCAATAGAAAAATCCAAACCCTCTTTTAATGGTTGATCCTGCATACACAGTAACATTCATCCTGGTTCTGTTAATGCCAGGGCCGGTCCTTATAAAAACATGATGCAATAATAGTACAGTGGTACCTTGGAACACAAACTTAATTCATTTCAGAAGGCTGGTTGAGTTGTGATTTGGTCATGGTCCAAGTCAAATTTCCCCATCAGAAAAAATGTAAATGAATTTAATTTGTTCCAGTCCCCCAAATGATTGCCTATTTAAACCTATCTACCTACCTAACTAATGATGAAATGCATTAACGATCAATTTAAAACTAATACACACACGAAAAGGCAATTTCTGAGCACTTTACCTGTATTGAGGTGAGCTGATGGCGTACTGGAAGTGGCAGGTGGAGAGGAGGAGGGATGGGGAGGTTGTTGTTGGGAAAGGGAGAAGCATCTCCATCCATACAACTTTTAGCAGGAACGGTCGAGTTTCAAGGTTCCAGTCGAAGTCCAAGTTGAAAGAAATCGACAAACCTGTTCGATGTCCCATTTGGTCGAGTTAAGAGGCATTGGAGTTTTGAGGTTCTACTGTACAGCGTTATTTGTCACCCATATGAGATCAGCTTATTTTCCTGGGTAAATAAAAGTGTCCAGGGGAGACGGGGTTGGTGTCGGACAGTTACACTGGGCAGCTTTTACGAAGGTGCCTGAAAACTGGGGGAAAACTATAGAAATTTACATTGAATTTTTAAAAAATATTTTTAAGGGAGGTAAAAAACGACAATCACAGGGATTAATTGGGGATCATTCAAATGGTACCAGGTACCATAGCAGAGTGCAACATCAAGTTGCCCATCTAATTGGATACAGGCACCATAGCAGAGTGCAGCATCAAGTAGCCCATATAATTGGGTACAGGCACCATAGCAGAAAGCAATTATTAAGAAAACATCAGCTAGTCCATTTAACTGGGGACGGGGAACACCCTAGAAAGAGGTCCAGCCCATGACAGGGCACACACACGTACAGTGGTTCACCGAATCACATGCCACTGGACATGGGAACCATCAGAATCAGGAGGTTAATATGTAAACCAGCCCACCTGCCACATGGTAATTATTCAGAAACATTTCACTGAACCTTGCTGCCTCAGTGGTGCCTGCCACATTCCTTGCTTATTTCCTGAGTTGTCATCATTCCTTATTTGAAATTTGCGACTTTGTTTTCAGTCTCAAATCGCCAAAAACTCCATTATTGCAGCTCATTTAGTCAGGTGGTTTTGTGGCTCATTGAAGTCATTTGTTTCACATAAATGTTTTTTTTTTTCCAGAGCAAAGTTTGGTCTATCGCATATTTCTTCCAACAGGCATGAAATTCTTTCATTTAACATTTTATATTTTAATCTTTATGTTTTTTTTAATCTTTGGAGTAGGTTGAATGCAGCAATTTTTAGTTTCTAACAGAAAGTGAAAATTGTGCCAAATGTGAAATTTCAACACATTTTAATATAATCTTCAGAATGCAATGGCTTACTTTAACTATTAGAAACAAAACTGTTTATATTTCATTTTAACGTAAAAAAGCATCAATCTTTAAACTAAAAGTGCTTCTCTTGTTGAAACCACACTGCTGTTAAATGAGCTAACGTAGAGTATTTAAAGGGTAGTAGTTAATCATGAACCATTTCACTCTCCATATCATACTGGTTTGACCTTCTCTATGAATGCTTATCGCAGCCTTTCTGATTTCTTGTAGAGCCCCAATCAGTAAACGGTTTGCCTGAAAGAGCAACAGACGTAGGTCTCTCACACTGCGATTAATCAAACCCATTCCACACTCCGGCAAGCGGTTTGCGTGGGGCAATGAAAATGGCCACATGGAAAGCTGGCTTTCTGATGCTGTACTGTCTGACTGTTTCATCCGGGATGTTCTTTGACCTGGGACCACAGGAGGAGAGGTGCATCATTGAGGAGATTCCACAGGACACCTTGGTCACAGGTGAGTTAAAACCAGTTGGGAGGCTGGGAGACACAACTGAGGGTTCCGCTAAACCGCAGCTGACACTGCAGTTATCCAGTAAGTCAATCTGTTTCAGGGTTAAAAAGACATCAGGCACCTTGACATATTTCAAAGGCGTTCAATATGTTACTAGTTAAATTTCAGAGTACCAGTAATGCATATCCTTACATGATTATGTCATAACCACCCCATTTGGCATGGCAAGATAAACATAAAACTTTCCACAAAACAGTTGTGGCACTATTTTTTATTCAACCTTGGTGTTCTGAGTGTTATTTTTCCAACTCACTAACAATAACATCCATTCTTCACTACAGCATATATTTAAACATGTGTCAGATATCTTCCTTATACTAAATACTACCGACATGTTGAACAGGGAACAGACAAACAAGTCAACTGCCAACTGCCGTGTGCATATCAGAGCTGACTGTAGGACTGTACAGTTCAATGGTAATATCTACTATATCTTTGTAGAACCTGTGAACAAAGTACTTGTCTGAGTTCAGAACCAAAGCATTGTATATCAGTACTACAAAGTCTTAAAATCATTTTGTTCTTTCAGGATATTTTTTACTAGAGTACTGGGACACTATGAAGAAAGACAGCTCCCCTCATCTTGGACTAACTGTTACCGTGAGAGACCCAAGTCATCAGGTACCATGGAGCTCATTTCACTCAGTGAAGCCTGTATGAAGCAGGTCTTTACTACTCTGCGGAGCCTGTGTGAAGCAGGTCGTCAGCATTCAGTGAAGCCTGTATGAAGCAGGTCTTTACTACTCTGTGGAGCCTGTGTGAAGCAGGTCGTCAGCATTCAGTGGAGCCTGTGTGAAGCAGGTCTTTAGCACTCAGTGGGGCCTGAGTGAAGCAGGTCGTCAGCACTCAGTGGAGTCTGTGTGAAGCAGGTCTTCAGCACTCAGTGGAGCCTGTGTGAAGCAGGTCTTTAGCACTCAGTGGGGCCTGAGTGAAGCAGGTCCTCAGCACTCAGTGGAGCCTGTGTGAAGCAGGTCTTCAGCACTCAGTGGGGCCTGTGTGAAGAAGGTCGTCAGCACTCAGTGGGGCCTGAGTGAAGCAGGTCGTCAGCACTCAGTGGAGCCTGTGTGAAGCAGGTCTTCAGCACTCAGTGGGGCCTGAGTGAAGCAGGTCGTCAGCACTCAGTGGAGCCTGTGTGATGCAGGTCTTCAGCAGTCATTAAGAATGCTCCTCTCTCCTGGGCTGCAGGTGCTGATGTCCAAAAGGTACGGCAGTCAAGGGAAGTTTACCTTCACCTCACATTCCTCTGGCCAGCATTTCCTCTGCATGAAATCAAATTCCACAAGATTTTCTATTTTTGCTGGTGACAGACTGGTAAGATACATGGTATATATTGTACCATGCATTTCATTGACTTGACCTGTAGAAGAAAGACCTGAATCTAATCTATGACTAATATTTTATTCATATTTGTTTATACATGTGAAGCATGGTGCTTAACCAGCTCACACTTACTAACTAATAGGCGGACCTGTGCCTTCCCCCCAGCGCCTCCATTTGGACGTGCAGATGGGAAAGCACACGATAGACCCGGGAGCCGCTAGAGCCAAAGATACAGTGAAGAACATGGAAAACGTTTTGCGGCACCTGATCGACCAAGTCCTTTACATTGGCAAGCAGCAAGACTTCCAGAGGGTACAGTAACAGCTAGCAAGAACACCATTAAATTCCAGAATAGCAAACAGATCCACAACTCTTTTATATTATTTTACACTTTCTTCAAGTTAACAAACTTAGAGAGCAAAAAAAACAAAAAGTAAGGACTAAATATAGTTTCTCTAGCAAGCTTCCGCTACCCCGAAGCCTTGGCTCTATCTCTCTCTCTTTACATAGAGAAAATGTTTTTCTTTTTTCATTTAATTTATTTTAGATTTTATCCAGCGCCGGTGCATACAATTAGTTAGCAAGTGAATAAAAAGGTTATCAAGCCAAGCCAAAAATCATTAAGTTAATTAAATTGGTTTAACTTTACATTAACTGCACCTTCAAAATGCCTTAATAATGCATTCATAGAACATTCATAAGAAATATATAAGTATACCTTAACATCCTAACATACCTTAACAGCTTTAATTAATATACATTAATAACAAACATTACATGATCATATCAAACATGTATATTAAAGCTGTTGTGGTATGTTAAGATGTTAAGGTATACTTATACGTTTCTTATGAATGTTCTATGAATGCATTATGAAGGTGCACTTAATGTTACCATTAAATCTTACTTCAAATATGAGGTATTGAAATTGTAGTCGCTTACACAGAGATAGCACAAAAACATGTCTACTGTGCTGAACACACTTCAGTGTTAAAATGCATTTATGCTGAGCACAGCACTGTGTAATTTATGTACATGTATGTTTTTACAATGTAAATGGCACCAGACCAGGTCAATTCTTTCCTCAGGAACGCGAGGAAATGTTTCGGCAGATGAGTGAAGACACCAATGGAAAGGTTTTATGGTGGGCAGTAGTACAAACAGCCACTCTTCTGATGGTCGGATTCTGGCAAGTGAAAAGACTGAAAGATTTCCTGATAGAAAAGAAGCTTGTTTAATTAACTAACAGATTACCTCTCAGCCCCAAGTATTGAATTTCATTTGTCTAGCATATATAGAAGTAGCTATATGGCATTAGCTGAGTAAAACAAGCAATTACACAGTTATGTCGTAAGGTGTATAAATAAAAAAGCTTAGGCTATAAACGCCTGTTTCTTTTTTGTATATCAAATGTCATATGATTTGATTACCATTAAACATAAAGGTCAATATGAAACAGTGCTGAGCTCCACTGAAGGTTGACAGGTTACAATGTCTGTCATGTTACCGGTTGACGTCTTTTTACATGTGGCAGTTTAAATTTTGCAGGATTTCATTAAATAACCCAAAGTACCTTCATCGCTGTCTAACTGTTTTCTATTTATCTGCTGTCTTGATCTATCAGTGTCCAGTTGTGAGAAAAATATTATAATCTATCTCCATAATGCTCTCTAGTAGCAGAGGCAGAAATTAACTTGGCCTTTTTGAGAACATCCATCCATCCATCCATCCATCTTATAGTGGGTTACGCTGGTCCGGGTGACTGGGGGGAGACTGGTGCCTATTCCGCAAGGCTGAAATACACCTAGAATTGGACACCAGTCCTGGGATTTCAGAAACATAAATTAGCAAAAACTGCAGTAGTACTGTCTTTGCAGTACCTGGATGAAAGCTCTCTGACAAGTCCACAGATGGGATATTTGAGCCCCACAAACCTAGAGGTTGAAGGCAACAGTACTACCCCCTGAGCCACCCTCCCTATGAAAACAATTAATAATATTATATTAATTATTGGGGTGGCATGGTGGTGGTGTGGTTAGCACTGAGTGTGCCCTGTGATGGGTTGGAACCCCATCCTGGTTTGTTCCCTTCCTCGTGCCCATACCCTCTGGCATAGGCTCCAGATACCCAGTGACCCTCTATAGACAAGCAGTTTCAGAAAATGGATGGATGCCCATAGGTGCAAATAATATATATTTATAGTATAAATAGTTATGGTAATTAAAATATTCAACCGTGATAATGCATCTAGTATTTATCTTTGGATTTCTTTTTTACGAACGCGCAGGTCCTTTCAGTGCTCAAATAATTATTTCCACATAGCAGTATGATTTCTGCAATATAATACTGTATTAGTATAATCCGCTACAGGTCGAGGCGTGGGAGAGGCGGGTTCGTGCAGCGTGGTCACGTGACGCGTCCGGGTTAACGGAAATGGGCAAAATTCGAGGGAAGTTCAGTTCGTACCTGAGCGTCAACTAATGAACATAAAAGCGCTAAACTGTGTAATAATTCAGGCAATTTATTAATTAACGTCCATCTTCAGTGCAAAGAGACGGCGTTTTGCTGAGATTATTAGTGCTGACGCTCCGATACATAGACGGACAGGTAGAACACGATGCTACGTTAGGCTAGGTGGCTATATCTGTAAAACATAATAATTTTTGACCCAGATGGATAAGCAAGCTGACGTATTTTACTTGATGGTCACACAGTTTGCCTAGTAAATGGCTCATGAATATATCTAATGTCATTATTTAATTAAACACGAACGATAAAATAAACAGGTCTGAAATGGCCTATGCTTTGGTGGAAACACGTGACTTAAAGAGACGATAAACTGCATACCGGTATTTCTGTTTTATATTCAACAATTTATCGAAACTAAATGACACGTGTGAGGGAATTTAAACCTTTGGCTATTAATATGGTCTGAAATGGAGGAGGATATGATATAATATGCTCATACTAAGTATGAATGTTGCATTTAGGAAAAAAATAAAATATTTTGAAGCAGGGTGGCTGATGTTGCTGCCAGTTTTTAACTAGTGAGGACAAAATATGATTTTTTTTTACTGGTGATTCCATCCTGCTAATTAAAAAAAGTAACAAACAATAAAAATGTGTCATCACATTATGATTTTTGAAGGTATTTACTTACAATTAACATTTTATAGAAGTGGGAAAGCTTAACAGTAACAATACTTTTCTAACAATTGATAAATTAGTAGATTTTTAGTGCAGCCAGGTAAATCTAAAGCTGCCAAACATGATTATTTTCTGATTAGGTGCTTCAGAAACATGCCCAGCTGGGTTTGTTGTAACTCGTGTTTCCTGCCACCCGCTGCTGACCTGAAACTGGCCATTTCCACCTGCGGCCATACTGTGTGCAGCACTTGCTTTCAGAAAGGTACACCAGCCTGTGGTCACTATAGCAACACAGTATGCAAGAATATGACATCATAGTAGCAGGCACGTAGTACAACTCTGTTATTTTGACATTAAGGTTTTTCAGAGGTTTGGCATTCTAAAGTAGCCTAAAAAATCTGGGATAGGTTTTGCAGAACAGCACTATACTGCACATTTAAAATGAGATCAATGCCTTGTCACCTTAACTAAAAACAAAACCTTTTGTAAAACTGGATTTGAACTTCATTTTAAATTAGCTAATAGGGCCACCCAGTGGTGGTTCAGAGGTACTTCAAAATTGAAATCAATAAAATGTGTCAGTATTGTTTTGTTTCATAAACAGTTATTTATTTCAGGCAAAGAAGGAGAGTGCCTGATTTGTAAAGCACAGTGTCAGGTTACTCCACTCTCACACAAAGTAAGTGGAATACATCTGTCCTTACTGGCTAGACTTTGGAAACAGTCTTGGGGTGAGTTTCTCGAAGACTTCTTAACGCTACGTCGTTCGTTAGTTCTATCTTTTAACACAGAACTTACGAACAACGTAGCATTAAGAAGGCTTCGGGAAACTCACCCTTGAACATTAAGTGTTTTCATAAGTCTGACTCTATTTCAGCTATAGATGTGTTGGGATTTTAGGATTTGTCTGATTTTCACAGAGTAGCTCAGAAGTAAAGGCCCTCTTCTCAGACATCAGTGTAGTAGCAACAAATTACTTTTCTGAAATAAGCAAGGTAAGTGTGGACTTAAATTATATAAATTCTTCACTGTTTTATTTGTGCTAATTGAGTTTGTATTGAACATGTACCTGTTCTATGATTTCCATGGGCACAGGGGTCTAAATACAGAGATGTTTAATTAGCAATTAAGTGAGACCAAGTTTAATGCTGGTCAACAAAGAGTTTGTCATAGATTTTGTCTGTTATGTACTTTTTTAGAATCACCTATAGTTTTTGAGTGGCATTATTTTTATGATATATTAATAGTATATAATTCCTTATTAAGAGTGTATGGGTATGTTAAAAATGTTCACAAATAGAAATAAAATAATTTTATCTAAAACCTTCAGACTTTATAGAAGGCCACAAAGTAAAGTCTGTTTTGCTACAGTTTACAAGCTGTAACACATTTGGACATGTTGAGACAGGAATCTGCTCCCTCTGTGATATGGAAAAACAATATGATTGCTGACTTCTGCTGGACCCTTAAGAGGGATGTCCCTGAGGCCAAGTACAGTAGGAAATCATGCCCTTCTGCCTTTTAGATGAGTCACTTGCACTGTACACTTGTATACTGTAAAGATACGGATAGAGTAAATATTACTTGCGTGTGACTCAAAATCCTGGGAAAATTATGATTAGATATTTGAATTCAGCACAAAAAATAATGTTGTTGTTATTTGGTGTGACAAGAAAGTAAAAATTTGTTGACCGGTGTAATGAGCTGTTACAATCAAGGGCTGGATGAGGATTCATTTCTGTGCCTGAAACACCACGTCATTGGTCAGAATACGATACAGGGTCACTGGGATCCCTGCTTATATAAATTAGTGTGATGCCCACAAAGCCGAGACTCGATCTGCTCTTACTTTCTGGCGTATGATGATGGGCCAGTTCAGCAGGAACACCGAACTGACCAGTATCTGGGAAAATACTGGGCATATAAAACCTGGGCAGGTGGAGCCATTGAGCTCTGCTGTTTGAAAATGGGGAATCTGTAGAGGAGCCAGTGGTCCTGGCTTATGAAAGGGGACCTCAGAATTTTGGGGGCTCCACCTATCCGAGGTCTCTGAAGAAGTAGTGGGCCTTCTCTAGGTAGCGCCTGTCTCGTGTCCAGCCTGGTCAACTTTTGGCAAATACACCACAACCTACATCGGTTGACTTCAGCATGTCATGAAAAGGTTGATGGCAGAAAATAATATAATAGTATAAAATATAATATATTACCATCACATAACCAACCAACAATCACATCCTGTTAAAAATCACTTGGATCAGGTATCCTAGCCATTCTAATGTTTACCCAAATGGTAAGTGAACCTCTTGACCTTATTGGTGTGCTGTAAGTCACTGGCCCACTAATGAAGATAGGGTGGCCATCTCAGACTTGCTCTTCCGTTACTATATATAAGTGACTTGGATGCAAGTTAAGCCTTTTTCCGTCACACTCCAGGTGCTACAGTTTCAGACAAGACACAGAAAAAGGCTCTTAGCATATTACCAGAAGAGGGTATGTGGCAATATCTGCCTTATTTATATACATTTTGTAGAAGGACAATGACTTAATGCCCCAAGTCTGCAGTCAGCAGTAGTTATGGCAACATTTTTCTGTATGTATCTCTATAATAATGCCATACTGTTTGCAGCTATATATTGTTTTGGTTCTTATAGCACAAAGGTTTTATTTAATTTTTTTGTCTTTCCAATGCTCTGTCATGCTATTCAAAGACAATCACACCAATGAAATCAGCACACTGCCATTATACACTGCAGGTGATAGAGGGGTTTAGAGGAGTAGTAGTTTTAATAGGACTCACATCTGACAGTTGCCTGATAGAGTAGATCTGAAGCCTTATTGGACCCCAATGGCCAGCTGATTTTAACTCTCAGTCATGGAGAAATCTACTTACTGACTTTTTTCTGCCTTATTTTAGATTGCTAAGCTAGAGGAGGACATGTATATGATTAAGAAAGAGATGCAAGAAATGAACAAGTAAGGAGTTATAGATAAACCCATTGCTATTTAATTATACTGTAATGAGATAGACCTTGAAAGACCTACATGTGTTTTATTTTCAGAAAAATGGCTGAACAGAAGGCATATATTGCAAAGTTAGAAAATGCACTCAAACATCAAAGGTAACACTTTAACATTTGTTTAGATTATTGCTTCAAATATGCTATAATACATAGAATCATTTAACAGTAACTCAACACGCATGCAGTCCCACACTGAGCAAAACACAGTGTCACAAGAACACACAAGTCACAAGAACAGTACATAGAGGAAACATGGGGAGAACATGCAAAACCATCATCAGATTCAAAATCTACAAGCTTGGTGTGATTTAGCATTTATAAGGACTTAGATACCACAGTATCAAAGCTATACAAGGGTACGTCCAAGGGATTAAAACTTTTTTTTTTTCCTAACTGATGACAAGTTCATTGTTAATGTTATTAGTGATATGGTTTTGACATTACATTGATTTTGACATAATTTTTAAATATTGCTGGTTATAAATACCATGTAGAGCAGTGAAACATTTTGTCTTGCAAGGAAATATGAACGCATATATAAATGAGAAATTAGTGTAGCTGTTTCATTCTCTGGTAAACCATTATTATTATTTTCAGTTGAATTGTGAATTTCATTTTTCGCTTCACAGTGCAAAGGCAGCTTCACAGCCTCAGCAGACATCTCAGCCGGCATTAAAAACAAGTAGGTGGAGACTGAATATCCATCCCTCCAACTTCTAACCACTTACCAAGGTTCATTCTGAATGTTTGCAGAATGAACCTGAACTCCTATGTATGATTTAGCAGAGTAAAGCCTTTACACTATACACACTTTTTTTGTTTATTAAGTCAAACTTGTTTGATATGATCACTGTCATTTGTGGTCATGAATTTGCTGTCCTTGATTATCAGTGTGTTTATTATCAGGTTTGGTTCTTATTAGAGCCTTAGTTGTTCCAAAAGCAACAGTAATGTTGTACTGTAGATGGTTTTTTGCCTTGATTGCATAATGTTAATATTAAATGTATTCATACATATTTAGTTTTTGTATATATACATATGTACTATGATCAAATTTACACTCAGTAATATAAATAATATATATCACTTCATCAAAATAAAGCCAAAAGTATCTTAATAAGGCATAGGTCGACGTTAGAGACCTTCCAACCTTCAGTGAACCTTGACGTAGATTTCACAAGTGCCAGGTGGTCCCCAAATCTTCCATGAGCATTCAGCTGGGTTGAGATACAATGACAGGGACCACCATGACTTATGCTTTACATTTGTTTCATGCTCAGAAACCTGTTCAATGCCCATCCATGAACAGCAGATGGGACATTGTCAGGCTGGAAGACTGTACTCACATCAAGACAGAAGGCTTTACCATAGAATGAAAGCGATCTCTTGGATTGCTTCTGTTTAAATCATGCTGGGAGGGTCTCTGACCATAGAAGCTGAAAGAATGGCCACCTTAGCCTGTGGAACACGTCTGTTCGTGACCATAAGCATGTTAATAGCTTAATTAACTTAGGAACCACTCCATTGTGGAAGTGCCTGCATTTAATATACCTTTGTCCTTCTCTTATTCCACTATTACCTTTTTTTGGCAGGTATCGGTATTTGCCTTGAAGTATTTCCTAAGCCCTAATTTCTTTATACATAAATTAAATTAATGCTACAGAGTGACTGCCAAAGCTTGGGGGCAAAAAAACGTGTGTCTGTTTGTTCCTGCATAAGGAGCTGCGTTGGGGGGCTGCATCAGCCCCACACCATTATGTCTCGTGTATCTATTTATTCATTCATGTGTTCATTCTTTCTCTAGAATTAAACCTACCTATCAATAAATGGGCTTTGTACTGAAATACATGGGGAAATTGGACCTTTTCAGCTTTCAATAATTTGTCAGTAAAACTCTTTTAATTTCCAGGCAGCAGAGAATAGTCCTCTTCTTAAATGCTTCTAACACGTTAGACTGACAGTAGGTTTTTTGTTTGGAGTTTCATTCTATAGAGCTCACTTGTGAAAAAGTCAGCTCAGGCCAGTGTTGTCTGCAATTGAATCGTCTGCAGTTGTTAGTGTGACTCCACAGCTGTGGTTTTATTTCCAAGTCTTTATTTCCTTGCTGAATTTTAGTGATCTTTTAGATAAGGCATTACCATGGTTTCCTCCACAGTCTGGCAAGCTTCTGGCGTAAAACAATTACCAGTGTGCAACAAATTGTGATAAATTGCTGTATTTAATTCAGTCCAAGAAAAGCGAATCTATTTCCCTTTCTTGGGGCTGTTGGAAGGCAGTGTGTTTCAGCTCTTTTCTCTGTCGATCCTGTAGGCAGTTTCTCTCCCAAACACAGTGGTTAATCACCGTAATTGCGGCAACGTTCCGTAAATTCATGACCGGCCTGGTGACAGGGTGCGGGTGTGGATAACCTGACACGCAGAGTGTCTGTCGGCTTCTGGTGATTTCTGAGCATGTGCAAGCCATGCGTGCCGCAAGCCTGCTTTGGCTGCTGAGCCCGGCCTTCATGTACTAGGAGGACACAGAAGTAAAAGCAGTTTTGCATGCAGATGAATTTTCCCGGACAGTGCTTTCATCAGCATATCCGAAGCCTCTCTTTTGGAGGACACCTGTGGAGTGCGGAATTTATTGGAAGGAAAGAGCAGTTTCATAAACACACATGGCGTTCATTTTGTAAATGCTCCCTAGGCAAACTACGAAAGTGATTTCAGCTCTGTTTAAGTATAAACAAAGTTTTGTGTTTAAGATGTGTCACATATGAATGTGTGTGTGAAGCATGTGGCCATGGAATGCCTCTCTGCGACTGAGCATAATTTTGCATCCTGGTGCAGGACCCGTTTGTTAAAATGTTAAAATTTAAAAAATTCTTTTTATCAATGTAGCGAAACCTGTTGCTCATTCGCATCATGAGTTTCCATTTTGTCTTTTCAGCTTCCACAGTGCTGCAGTTGCCCTGTGCACCGCTGGCTTCTCAGTCCCGACTGGCGCCCTCGCTGTGCTCGTGAGTAAACTGGCCAAGTGCTGTGCAGTATCACATCTAAAGGTATAGTCACACTGGCACGAACGATATCTAGTGCCTCCGCAGAGTCCAGCAAAAATTGTCTGAGAAGCTAAAACAGGAAAATGGCTCTTAAAGCTCTGACCCCTAAATTCGTGTAAACAAAAGAACTCTGACTTTACTATTTTTATGACCAAAATATAGGCAAAGGCCATCAACATAAAGTGAAGTATAAGATCAACCAGCAATAGACATTAATTTCTTTAAAATAAACACAAATAACAAATTTTCACTTCCGTGATTGGCAGTTCTTAATGGAAAGATCTTTTTCAGGTTTTTCCACTTAAAATTAAAGTGCAGTATTTGAAATGCAAAGAAATATAGTCGCTTCTTATCAAAAGTTAAAGTGTCACTGTGTTGTCTAAAATAAACAAAACAAAAATTAAATTAGCAGCATAAAGCAAACTAATAAACACTGTACTGTTTCAACACAACACTGCTTTGTTCACTCTATTTTCATGTTCTTCTGCAAGAAGGTTAGTTTGTTAACATTTTCTTCCAAGAGACGAGATCTACTTGCAGTGACAATGTCCCCTGCTATAGAGAAAACACTCTCACTTGGTACAGATGTACCTGGGACAGCAAGGTAGCATTGTGTCATCTTAGCAATGAGAGGATACTTATGCTCATTGCATTTCCACCATGCTAGTGGATTTGCATCCTCTGAAATGCAGCCTGAGGCCTTGCATGTCATGACTTCTTTCTGAATGATGCTGCACAAAGGCTTGGGGCACATATGTCAAACTCAAGGCCCGCGGGCCACTTCCGGCCTGGCGTACGATTATACGCGGCCCGCAAGATCATTTTATATATCTTTTTTTTTAATGGCCCAGCGATATGAAGAGCCGATAACACACAAAATACAAATGCCATAATGCAGCGCAAGAGCCGCCTTACCGAACGATAGGCTACCTGCGATCATTCCCGCGTCAATTACGTCACATCAGTCGAGCGTCTGTTGATGTGTACAACCCTAATTTAAAGTCAAAGCTAGCCTCTAACAATGGCCAAGAGAAAAGTTGATTCTGAAAACAGAGCCTTTCAAAACCGATTGGAGGCTGAGTATATGTTTACTGACATTGCCGGTAAACTCGTGTGTCTTATTTGTGGAGCTAATGTGGCTGAGAGAGAATCTCCAAAACACAGAACCTTACCCCAAACATAAACAAACTTGTTACCAAGAAAAGATGCCAAGCATCCAGCTCTGACAGAATGGCATAAGAGCAAAGAAAATGGAATGTTTTGAAAATGAAATGTTAACTTTGAAATTTTAACTTTCACTTAAAAGCACAATTTTTCTTGATATTTTCAGGGTTTTTTGCAGCATATTCATATTCAGAATTCGTATAATTTTAACAGGGGATACTTTTATGGAGAGCAAAATATTTTAAGTTATTTTAAGTTTAAATTTATTTATTTTGGAAGAAAATTGTATCCTGTCTGTTTTGATCCATATTTATGTTCAAAAAATGTTTCATTTTAGTCTGTTCAATAAATGTTTATCCTGTTCAGCCCACGACCTAAAGTGTGCTTTGAGTTTTGGCCCCCTGTGCGATTGAGTTTGACACCCCTGGCTTAGGGGGTCTCTCCTCTGTTGTAAAGAGCTCTCCAAGTAGCTCTGCCATGACAGATTTTTTTTCTGGGCAGGACATGACATCGCTGATGCCTCTGGCTCTACTGCTGAGGATGAACTGGCCACCTAGGCTTCATTGGGTTTACCCTGTGGTATAAAAAGACAAACAGCTTTGAAACTTTGAAACAGGGCTGTGGCTCTGTGCAGATAGTCCTGAAGATAGTGGTCTTTGTATCTGCCTTCCAGGTCTTTAGTGATGGCTGCCTAAGCATCTTTGATGGTGCAACTGTCCTCTTTACTTGGAGTAATTGATTTCATTATCATCTTCTGCAGAGGGATGATCATTCACAGTGAGGGGTATGTTTCTGTGCTCATGAGGGTCGTCACATTCTTCAGAGGTTTGAGGATGTTAATTAGGTCCTCTGCCAATTTTGCTTCACTCTCAGTCAAGACATCAATATCCTTAACATTCTTCTTGACATCCTTGTCCATCAGGGCAGAATCGATGGCAGCCTGTTGTTCCACATAACGCATATCATATGTTGTGTTCCAACGAGTTGTGACATCATGTATTAGTTTGTGAACAGGCAATTTCAGCATCTCCTGCTTAGTTTTCAGGGCATGGGCGGCTGCTGTGCTTCAGTGGAAAAAAGTAACCACCTTCCGAACTTTCCCCAGGAATCTGGATACCTGACTTATTGAGACTGCATTCTTGGCTGCAAGATTAAGTGCGTGTGCAAAGCACCCAGTCTGTGGCCCCAGTCCAGCTGTTGTATTGACTGCATTCACCATGTTTTTTTGCATTGTCTGTAGTAACAGGGATTGTGCAGTTGGCCTGCTCCAGTTCCCAATCTGTCACTGCTTCTGTCAGTGCTTCACTTGTATGGCTCTCATAAAGTGGGCAGGTCTGCAAAATGGCGCTTCCAAGTAATGTGATGAGCAGTCACAGTTAGGAGTCTTTCAGTGGCCCTGGACGTCCATCCATCAGTAGTAAGTGCTATGTACTGTCCAGTGTGTCGGACAACTCTCTGACAATTCCTCGTCGTGTCTCATGATGAAGTTCGGGAATTACCGTATCGCTGAAATGTCGGCGGAAGGGAATATTATGCTGCGACTGGAGTACTTTAACCTTATGCTGAAACCCCACGTCGTCCACCACAGCATAAGGCTGCATATCTTTAGCTATGAAACATCCCGAGGCTTTAGCTTTTGCCCTGTCTGACTTCTCAATGAGGGGCTGTTTAAAAGCAGTGGGGAGTAGAAGTTGTTCTTTCCTACCCGACTCTCTCATCCTTGTGCTGTCAGTTGACACACTGGGATGCTGTCTCTGTAGATGAGTCAACATATTGGACGTGTTGTCGCTAGCATAAGCACCGTGTGTTGCACGGTGCTTGCACACGGTCGTAGTTTTCTCTACCGCTTTCTTACCGCCATCACTGTAGGTAGCACAAAATCCAAAATGATCCCACACAGCAGACCGAACAATGCTGCAGCTGGCGCAATATTTTTTTATGCTAGTGTGACCATTGACCATTGGATTGAAGTGGTGTAATCTCTCAGAGGGGTCGTGGTGCATTTCTCTGTCAAATTGTGCACTTTGTGACAGCCTAGCGTCAGAAGCTCACTGCTGACTGCCATCGCTAGTTTCCCTTGATCTGCAAGCGGTTGTGCTCTGTGAGACTGTGTCCAGTCACTGTCTTACAGTTTGGTTCCATTTCAGTGCTTGGTTCTTCAATTCACCTTCATCCTTGGGTTTCAGCGTTAGGACTGAGAATCCTGGTGAACTGCAGATGTACAAAACATTGCAGGTTATCACTAATCTTCTCAAAACAGAGAGTCATAATGAGAGAAAACCCTAACAGGATGTACCTGTATATCTGGTTTTATATATATAAAGTTTGCATTTTGTTATTAATTAAGGATGCAAACTTGTCAAATAGGTAATTTGTGTGATTTTTGTAGATTCGTTGACTTTTTAAAAAAGGGGGCGGGGGTGTGAGGATAGAATCATGGGTAATAAAATGATAACCTCGCCTTATAGAGAAAAAACAAAGACCAGTCCTGTCTTAAAAGTGACACTTGTAACTGAAGCGCACCTGAAGACTGAAGAGGGTCAAGGTTAGGGATGAGACGGTTACTGGTTTCACAGTAAACCATGGTGAATTTCCCAACAGTTAGTATTACTGTTCAAATGTTAATTATCATGAAACCCGTGGTTGATTGCCATACTTTAAAACACTCACATTGAATACTGTCCAGCATCAGCCAAAGTTAGCAGCAGTCTCCCAGACGCAGGCACAGCATGTAACATGGCTTTGTTTTGGATCCGTGAAAACATGGCGGAAGGCAGTTATTGCCGTCAGAGATTTTTTGGGCTGACAAGATGGGGAGTTGTATCCTTGTCACCTTTTTCACCTCTGATGAGTTTGCATCCTTGATTAATTCTGACTTAAAAACTGAACCCAGGCTACCTTTTAGGAAACAAGGCTTTCCTTGTGAGATATGGTGAGACGCTTACAGTATAGTCTGTAGTCTCTCCTGAGTCGAGAAGCACGTAGCCACTCCAGCTCCCCACAAGAACCCCATCTATTTTTACTGTCCCGTGTCAGGTCATTTAACATAAGCAGCTAAGAGTTCCTGCTTTTGTGTCCAAAACAGAATGTACATTTGCTTTCATGAAGAGCCCAGAAGGCAGTACTTTTGTAAAAGCATTCCAAATGAATGCCCAGCCTTGTTTGGTTGCCCATTCATTAAGGGCTGCATTTGAGCTTTCGGCTTTCTCTGGCTCTCAGAATAAGCGCTGCTGGGACAGTTGCAGCGCCACTCCGAGGCCACAGGGAACATTACTGAGTTATTATTGGAAAAACATCAAAGTGTTTTTTGGAGCAGTGACTGTTTAGTGAATAGCAGGATGGCATTATGTCTTCTTAAATATTAAAACTTTTATGGGACTTCAAACTTAATTTAATGTGATTGCTTGCATAGATTTTGGGAAGAATCTGGGGCCTTGCAGTGCTAATGAATCATTGAGCCAAGAGCAGCAGTCACTTTGTCCATTAACTGATTGATACTACAAGTTCAGTTGGTTCAGCCATTTCCAGCTTTTATGGCCCTAACATGGGACCATTCCCAAGTTCATTGGCTATTCTTTGTTTTCTTACTGTGAATGATCCTCTGTTTTGTGCAATGGTAGTTTTGCACAGCTACTTATGGATAAGATATTTTACTGACATGTTCACCCCGCCAAATGGTTATTAGCATTGTTTTTGTTTCTTTTCTGGTTTGACTGGTTGCCCATTTAAAACTACCATGAAGAACTACCCAAAAAGGTATACGGTTTCCCTCTCTTCACTGAAGTGAAGTAATATCTTTTGCATTAGCATAACATTGTACCAATATAGCGTAACTCATTTAATTATTACTCATTCTAAGTCTAGGCTAGCATTAGCACTAAACACATAGGTTGCCCAGCGGCTATTTTAAATCCAGGTTTGCATACAGACTGTGTATTTATTTTTAATGTAATGAAAGGCTGTTTAATCTGATGGCTGATGGTAAAATGTGTTTACAATGAACGGCTTCATTTAGCTAATTGCTGTAGAGTTAGTTACAATATGCAGACTGTGTGAATGGAGACTTTTGTTAGCTTTGCCAACTTTTAAGGAATGCTCATTTGGTCAAATAGTCAGATGTTTTTATGTGAGTTGAGTCCTTCTCCTTGTGTCTACATAGTTGACTCTGCTTACTCTTACCAGGGTAATCAATAGTAATAAAAGAGATAATGCTTAGAAACCATCTATCAGCAGAATTGCTCGATTGCCATGGGACTACAGCATCCAAAAGGTTGCTTGTACCATTGCTTTACCTTCTGCTGGATCACAAGGGCATACACATTTCTTTGTATTTTGGAATATAGAATAGTAATTCCCCTGTGGGGAAATAGTCTTTTTTGTCTATACCATCTTGTTCTCTGTGAAACTCACAGACACATAGATAGGTCAGAGAAAGCTTGAGGAGTCATAGCGCAGGGTTGGGCATTGTCCAATACCCCTGGAGTGACTGGGCCTTGCTCAAGGGCCCACAGCAACATCGGTCTGCTGGCCACGGGATTCAAACCAGCTACCCCCAGATCAAGTCCAAACCCACTGAACCACACACCACCTCTAATATGTGTGTTGATCAATTGAACTAACTGGATAAAGGCAGTACTGCCTTCTTATTTCCAGCACCAGTGTGCAGATTTAAGGGTGCCTGGGGGGTACAGTGCATGAATGTGCCATCTGCACATAATATTTGTAGATGGTGGACTTCATCTGAAGGCCCTTTGGCAATTTTCCTGATGTTTTGTGAGATGGCCTTCATATTGACAAATGGAAATGCACTCATTTCCCCGACCTCCATAGAGTCCAGTGCTGGTGGTCTGTTTATCTTGGCGATTAAACCCATTTTAATGAATCGGGGGACTGAACAGAAATATGCATGTTAACATTTATGAATCACTTCCATTGTTTTAATGTTACTCACGGCATTCATTTCACAATGGTTGAGTTTCCTTTGTTTACCCTGTAGTGGCCAGTGAACATTTGCTTTCATAAGCAGATATGTGAATGAAACACACTACTTGGATGGACATCAATACTGAAACCTTAAATATGGAAACATATCCTCTCCCCATACTCTTGTAAGTGGTATTTACCATATTAGACTAATGGCCATAAATCAAACGTTTGTTTGTATTTTGTACATTTTATAACAGACAGGATACAGTAAAATCATACCAAAGAGTCCTTGGTTGCCCTTATAGAGCAACCCTATAATAAAAAAATTTAAAAGACCCTTAAGTTGGACTTCAGAATGGAAACTATTAGAGTTGGTTTATTTCTTTTGTTTCAGTAACCTAATATAAAAATAAACCCAGATGGTGGCGGGAAGAAGCAAAAAGCAGGTTCTGATAAACAGTTCTGTAGAAATACCTCAGGCCCGAGGGATATGTATGATGAGTCTTTGCCGTGGAAGTCATTTTACCGTGAATCTATGGAAAGGGGATAAAACTCTTATTATGTCAAAACAAAGCTTCACATTGTTTTGACTGTACCCCATGTCAGACGCTTAGTGAAAAAGTGCCCAAAAAGTGACAGTTGCAGAGCGGTACAGGGCTTTCAGGTTCAGAACACCAGAAGCCTGAGGCGACCGTTAAGGTAGCAACCTGTGAGTGGTTCCAGTGTACGGCTAAGCAGGAAGTCTGTGATGTCAGTTCAATATAGACGCTCACCCTGCCATTAGTACTTTCTGAGTCCTGTCCAAGCGAACAAGGATCTGAAGGCAGAAGTGAATTTCAGCTGGGCGGAATGTATTCACCGTATATCCATGAATCATTTTGCCTCTGGTTTCTGTATATGGGAAAGCGATACTGAAATGATCAAGATTGATCCTAGAATGAAAAAAATGCGCCCTTATTTCGATTTCAAAATAAAAGTTAAAAAAAAAACGATTGGGTTGTCAAGCTTATTTCAGTCTAGGATTACAGTAAGTGTTTAAATATATACTGTATATTTTAAACATCATCCCAATATAGGCGTAAGAATTCTGCGACAGCTTTCTTCACTCCCCAGTACTCCCAACTTACACATCCCTTTTAGTCTTTTCTCATTTCCTGCTTTTATTTGGCGACTTTTAAGAGTATAATATTGAGGAAGATGGCTGTGTTGAGCTTTCCCGATACACATATCAGCTGTTCCTCTCATTTGTGGTCTTATCCCAATACCTGATAGGCCAGCTTGGTAATACCAAACCAGAAGCTTTCCCATGCCTACATCTCCTATGTTAGCAAATGAAGTTTTTTAACTTTTTAGAAATTACATCCCAGTTAATAATCTATTCCCTTAGTTTAACTAAGTCTAAGTGAACTAGCTCTAACGTTATCAATGTCAGCCAGGCTCCTCTAATGGCTCTGTGTTCCTTAGATCACAACATATGCTGTTTGTACCTTTAATTATGATGTTGCTCACAACCCTACTGCCTGAGTGATTATTACAGCCCAAAGAGAACCCTGTCCTGAAAGCCTCATGTGTTCTTCCTTTAGCACTCAGCCAATGGAGGTGGATCGCCAGGACTCATTCAGGAGGGTAAGTGCACTCCCAAGACAAATCAAAGCAAAGGACACTTTGTGCCTAGGGTTGTTTTACAGTGCGAGACATAAAAAGGACTTTGTTTTGCATTTGTGCGGGACCTGGTGCTGTTTCTGTAAGGCTTTTTTTCAGTGTAACTTAATTTGCTTTGAAATGAATGTGTAAAATAAAAAAAAAATAGAAATTTGTTCATATTTACATTTGTATGCCTACATGTATATATTCAGCATTTGCACTTGTGTATATGCTGTTGTCTTTATGTTTTATAGTGTGGGATACAGTCTCTTTGGTATTGTGCTGTCTATAATTATAAATATGTAAATGCATTACAGTCACATCTGAAAGGATTCCAAGTAAAACTACTGTCAGCTTATGTATATATTCAGATCAGAAATGGAATTTGTCATGAAAGGCTATTTATTTTGTATTGTGCAGGATGGGATTTTGGTAATTTGGAAAAAAGCAAAATACTGTGAGAAACTGCTTCACTGTGTATGTATTAAGGAAATAGTCCAAAGGCAGGTAATCTTTGTAGAGTTTTACAGCCATGTCGTTAAGCTCTCTCTGGATATGATGAACTAGCCTGCGATCGCCTCCCTTTTGCACAGCCCACAGCACAGACGGCGGGCCAGGTTTCCAGACTGTCCCTGATCAACCCAGCTTCCTATGGACAGATTGGTGCGCTTGGTTTTGTTTTTATTTCTACATGTATATACATAGGTGGTTAGGGTGTATTTGAAGGAGGTATACTATGGTATAGTATGATATTTTACCTAATATACTACAATTATTTACTGTGAAACTTTGTTTATTCTGCTGAAGACATGTGGGATTCAGATGAACTTTCCAGCAGGCTGATAGCACCAGCTGATGGAGCAAAGCATCTTCTACAGTACTAGTGTGTTTGACAGATTGCCCAGCTGGGAGACTCCGGTCAGCTTCAAACTTTCCCCTAGGGAAGAATGTTATTGTTACAAAACTCCAAGACACAATTTTCTGAGTTTTACTGTTCGTGTAGGACTGAATTAATGAACTCCAATTAATGAATTGGCCTTGTCATGAAATGGAAGGACCGACGTTGTTAGTTGGGAATTTGTGAGGCAGATACAAACGTGTGACTAAAAATTTTGTTTTTTAAGCTTTAAGCAGTATTTATATAACTGATTTTTCCAACAAAACCTTGCAGTTGCAACTTGGGAATATGTTCTAGTGTATGGTGCTATTTGTTTCTAAATGAAACAGTCTCTTAAGCACCTGAAATTTTATTGTGCCTCCAGGCCAAACTAAAAGACATGTTGTAATGCAGTGTTGTTGAGAATCACAGTAATTACACTGTGAGCTCAGCGTGAGACGTAGGGCCAAGGTTTCCACTCCGCTGGATAGCACCTTTCTCAAGCGAACGTCCTTGACTTTTGCTAAGACATTAAAGCTGTTTTTTCTTTTTATTCAGCTTCATTTTTGTGATGCTAATATTTCCCAGTGATATACATAGATGTTTGGCCATTCACTGTAATTCCAGCAAAAATTGCATTTTATGGAAACAAAATTCTATTTAATGAGGCCAAGAAACCAAGATTCTTAAAGTGTGGTCTGACCTGTTGGATAATTGACATTTTTAATGAGAAGCCAGGGAATTCTTTGACCTAAAAATGTATGTTCTTAATTTAGGAAAACGTGGTTTTTATACTGAATATTCCCTCCACCTTCCCGGTGTGTCTGAGTCATTTAGGACAGCATTCCATCCAACATCATTTTGACATGATTCTCTTACAAACAAATGTAGGGATTATTAAAATCCATCTTCTTGGATTTTGTAGAACACGTAGAACACCAGGCAGGTGTTCCTCAGAATGACCAAAGCTCACGGGAGCCTTGTACCTGTCAGCTATTTCAAAACTTAATGAAACATGAAGAAGGTCTGATTACAGATATGGAACAGATTAATTTTAAATGAATATGACTGAACACAAAGACCAGTATACCTTTGCTGAAGTCCTCTTTCAACAGATTTTTTTTGAGTAATTTTACTTTATCTGTATGCTACAGGTTACCTTACACAGGCATATATTATATAGAGAATAAAACCATTTGAAAAGATGCAGAATATTAATGCTTCATTTAAGATTCTTTTAAACTTGGAGGCCTTGGTTGATGTTTGGTTTGTGTGTGATGTTGCTGGTCACTTTTTTAGGTACCATCCACTCTAGGTCCTCCAGTCAGAGCTCGCTGATGATTGGGCAACATTCAGAACGATCCACCACTGTCAGGTAACCTTGCAGCTGGTGTCATAAGCACACCGCACATTGGAGTAGTACCTGAAGTCATATGGCAGGATGTGGGTAGTTCTGTTTACTGGAATTTGGACACACAGGATGTGTGACCACCAGCTCTTCAAATGTACATCCATCCATCCATTCACCAATCCTTTCTTCCTTCCTTATCCGGTCAAGTAGGGGAAATTTTCAAATTCACCATATCAGCAATCACAACAAATCAGTACATCTGCAAGTGGTCGTGGTTGTATTTGCACAATCAGCCCACACACAGAGCAAAGTTATTAGGAAAGAATCTGACCAGTTTTCTTTTCCTTTTTTCCCCAGTTTTCTCTTTAGCTTGGTGTTCTTAAGAGGTACATGTTGAATTTGTCAGACACACACATCTTAGTGGAAACTATAAATTCGTGTCACATTATGAGAGAAGATGTCGTAAGACATCGCAGTGGCCGCCGGCCCAGCCCCAGTCATCTTTATTTTAACCAGAGAAACATTCAGAACACTCAAAAAGTTTCTACCAACAGGCTATAGTAGTGGTGCAGGGAAGAGTGTAAAAAAGACCAGATGCAATATTCATCTACAAATCAAGGCATGAAAAGTAGTATTTACTTGTTTGTCCTTTCGATTTGTTTTAGGCACCAGTGTCATACAAATTCTAATGGATATACACTGATTTTAAAGCAGTCTTCTTGTATCTTCTAAAACACAAACAGGTTTTAAAACACTGCCATTTTGGACTGAGATGTTCAGACACTGAATCTGGTCCTACGTCTCTTCCTCAGGACAAGTAAGGCTTATGAGCTGTCAGGCAGCACGCGTGGTGACCTGACGGGTCAATTGCAGACGCTGTCCTACCGCAGAGGGTTGGCGCGGGAGCTGCCTGGGTTCAAAGCCCCGCCGCTTTTGCACCATTCGTCCATGTCGTCCCTGGAGCCCCACCCATTCAGCATGGCAAGAATGGTGCCCAAGTGACAGCAGGTCAGCAATCAGAAAGACAACATTTCGCTTTGAGGCTGGTGGGCTGCAGGGTGGTGTACCACGAAGCAGGATTTCTTGGTTAGCCGGATAACTTGTCGGATTTAAGGTAGTCTGGGCTAAATGTAAGGGAACGACAATAAAGTCCATTTAGCCCAGACTCCCTTAAATCCAAGAAGTTATCTGGCTAAGCAAGAAATCTTCCTTCATGGAATACCCTCCAGGTCACCCAATAACACCCTAACTTTGTTGTACTTCAGGTGACTAATTTTTCCCATGATTGTCCATTACTTTTAGGTGACTAAAGCCTTGCAAGTGCTATAGTATGTAATGTAACCAGTAAACATAACCAGTACAGCACTGCTGGTTAACCATAATATCTAGTCATACCATTTAAACCTAAAGTACTGTTGTTTGACAATATTTGATTGCCTGTTTAATTCAGCTGTAGTTTTCCCCTGTCAATTTTAGATTAATTCACCAACATTTTGACCTGCAAAATAAATAGAAAAATGTGAATAATCACAACGTTCTCCTTTTCTAAATACAATTTTTAAAAAACAAATGTGTTAGAGTACATTATTAGCCAGCCACCTAGCAATGTACCAGTGACTTATGGGCGTGTGCCTACATTTTTAAAGGCCGTAGCTGTGTACTACATCACAAGTCTCCAAGGAGGAGCAGCCAGCTTGTTCTGCATTTGTGCTGGTTTTTATGCTCTACGTTACATATCCTGCATCTAGGGCAGTGTTCCTCAAACCAGCCCTCGGGGACTCCCAGATGGTCCACATATTTGCTCCCTCCCAGCTCCCTATCAGGCAGTTCACATTTTTGGTCACTTGAGAAAAAATATGGATCCCCAAGGAATGGTTTGAGAAACACTGATCTAGGGAAGCTTCCATGGGTAATTTAGAACATTTAATTTATGGTTTTAAAAAATGACAGTGGCATCATTTCAACCAGCAGTGGATTTCCACAGACGAGATTTTTGATTTCATGACTTTAAAGCTAAATGTTAGTTTATGAAAGAAAATTAAGACTTTGCAGTGGAAATTTAATGAGTGAGAAGAATCTATAAAAAACAACATTAAACAACAAAAAAATATGTGACCCAATACCAATGATGAAAAACCTGAAGAGCATAAAGGAGGTTCTGTGCAGGCTCTGCTCAAGCCTGGACCCACTTGCAGGCATTGATTATCTGGAGTGCCCAATGAGATGTGAATCAATTAAATCTTTGAAACCTGTGTGTTCTCATGAAGACCACCAGGTTGTGCTGTTTAACTCTGCTAAAAGCATGATTGCCAGTTGCCGTTCTCAGCCTTACGTATGCTTGCTTACAGTACACTGTAGCACTTAGCATTATGGGTAAAGACACAGCCATCAACCCTGAAGGGTCTTAACTGGGGCGTTGCAGTGGTATTCGAAACCAGGAGTAGTGCCAGAATTTCTCCCATAAAATATCTGGCTGTACAAATGAGTTTTCAAGCTGCTTTTGTTAATAGCATCAGCTAAACAACAAAATAATGCACTGTGGCACTTCCCAGTGAGCCTTAGTCCAGGTTTAAATACAGTTAGTTTCTTATGCAGTTCAGAGTACTTAATGGAAAACATTAGAACATTTAAACAGGAGATAAAATACTATCCACTAGAATACTATTACTACTATCTGATTTATGCCTGTGATGTATGTTCTTTGTGTATAAAAACAGGTGAGAGAAATGGGCCCAGCATGCATGCATGGCCATAGGATTCCAAGACAGGTAGCCAGTGAGGACTTTACATGACATGACATAACGTGTGTAGAGCCTGGAACTTGGTGTTGGGTTTTAAATGTTTACTTGTAGCTTGCTGGGTGCTTGTGTATCCCATTTGATTGCAGAGGATGTTTCTGAAATTTATCGGTAGCACCTATTCTTAAAATGGTATGAAATTAGCTAAACAGCAAAGTGAATTGTTTTAACAAAGAGACTATGTTTTTGTGCAGTGAGAAATCTGAGCGTGAGTTTGAGTTATGAATGCACTTGTTCAGCTGCATTTCATGCATTACAAAATGTCTTGTGGAAGTTAAAAAACTAAAAAATGTTACATAAAAGTAAGGAGTGACTAGTTAGTGCTTAAAGGGAAAACCAAAATAAACTTGACAGGAACAAAGACTTAAATGAAGAACAGAAATGGAAACATTCTCAGTGATCCAACCATGCAGATTTTGACCATGGGGGAATTAAACGCTGTGGTTAGTTATATTGTGACATTTTCTGGGTAGTATAGTGTCAAGTAAGAAGATGTAAACTCTCACAGTTGGATGTGACCCATGCATGTAGCTCATCTAGCTAGCCTAACGTAATTGAAATATGTAGCTCATCCTGTTAGCCAAACCTAATCAAAACACATAGCTCATCCGGGTACCCAAACCTAATGGAAATGCGTAGTTCATCCAGCTAGCTGAACCAAATTGAGACACTTTCAAAACCCAGCCACTTGTGCTAAATTAGCTGTGCTGTGCAGTAATGGACAACGCCCTCAGACGAAAATACATGTGCCATAATTCAGCGACATGTGGGATGAAAGACAGGGGGACGCAGTCAGTGCATGGTGGAAGCCATTGTGAGCTAAGGCAGCAGTGCCCGGGTTTCAGGTGAGGAGCTCAGAACGTGTATTGCTGATCTCTGTTCAGTTACACGGTATGAGAAAACAGGAAGCATTATTTGATAGGAGAAAAATGCGTCTGACTGCAGATGATTACGAAAGTCATGACCGTTTAGTAAAAACACATTGTTACTTTCATGCCATCGTGGTCAGGCTTATTTTGTTTTAGTATTACAGGTCATAGTGACGCACTTCAGCTTTTGTTCAGATTTACAAAGAATTATATCCTGACTTAGGAAAAGATCTTTAGAATATGAGCGAAATTAATGTTTCCTGTTAATACAAAGTGACCTTGGATTTTCCACAGGTCTGGGACACCATTGTATCCAGACTCAACCTGGAGTTGATTTTTCAGTGGCCATCTTCCTAACAGTCTGGGTCTCTGCATCAAAGATAGCTGTGGAGAACACTTACTGTTTGAGCATTACCAGTGGAAGGACATTCAGAGCTTAATGCACACATGGAGCCACCATGGCTTCAGGGCTAAATCAACAGACTACAGCCAACTAGAGGAACTCTGTCCCACGGCTGAATCTGGGCCTCTCAGATATTCAGCCCACAGTCCCTATTTAAAGGAAATGATTCACTAGTGGGGTGTGGCTCAGCTAATAGTGTTTCCCTGTCAAATCAGTTGTCAGACATGCCCTGTTTGACTTTTGGTACAACCTCCAGCGGGCCAGGAAATCTCTATTTTACAAGGGCTTGTTCTAGCTGTCACAATGGTTTTAGGATTTATTGCAGGCACTAGTAAGAGGTCTGTTTTCCCCCAGACAATCCAGTTTCTTATTCCTAGGTTGATAATAAACATTTAAAATATTGTATGACAAGACATTTCTTTAAATAAAATAAAGTGTTTTTGTATGAAATAATCCACTCTCATTTTAGTTGTCTCTTGGAAAAATTAAGTGCAAATTGGAAGAAGATGTCAGATGATATCAGTATTGTGACCAGAATGCAATATTACCAGCTGGTGATCTTTGGAAAGTAACAGGAGGGTCAAAATTTGGTTACTTTGAACAATATATGCACATGTATTGAAATGTACAGGTCATACCTTGAGAGCAATTTCTCATTTCTCTGTATGATGTTAGATAACATTATAGCACTCTGTAGGAGGGCCAAACATAGTTACTCTTGTTTGCTTTCTGAAGTGAATTGGTCATATTCATATTTAAATGTCAGTATTATTTTATTTCTAGGTTTCCAGTTAAAGCCAATTTAAGACATTGAATAGTTAACTCAGAACAGACACCGATTTCTGTGTGTCAAACCTTAGTTTCACAGCACCCAGGGAGTCCGAACGCGAATAGGCCTGTGTATGATCTTACCTGAAGCCTGGTAGTGAACAAGGCCTTTCCAGATGAGGTCAAGGGGTGATGTCTCAGAAGGAGAGGTTTATATCCTTTTAGACAAGCAGCGATGAAAGTATCAAGTTTTCATGGCACGTTTAGTGCTTGGCTAAAGTTAATCGAGCATGCTTCTCCCAGGACAATATCTGGAGCACGTCAGGAGAGATGTCAGGAAAAGATGGGTTCTGACATGGCTTTTAGCATGCTAGATTTAAAAACAACATGCTGCGAAAACTCATGCGCCATTCTCCGGTGTTAAATAAGAGTATGTATAGCTTAACAAAAAACATCATATTAAAGTAAAAGACATCAGAGAAGTAAAGTAGAGCCCCTATGCTGTGGTAGACAATAGAGAACAGGAAGCTAACTTTGGACAGGACGAGATGGGGGCCTTAGCCACTTTCTGTGGGGCAGACAGGGAGAGTGCCTTTTTGTTATGGCATTGTTGGGAAGACTAAGCCTAATGTAGCCTAGATTAGGCTCATCTCCGGGCTGGGTTGCTAAAGTAAACATCTGTGATCCCTCATGTGTGTCATCTTGAAGACAAAATCTGAACGGGTATGATAAAAGGTGCAATGAATTTGTGACGCTTTTCATCGAACATAAAGCAACAATGGCTGTGGAGCCGCGAGTGCTTTGAGAGTTTCATCGAAAGCTGTCTCGTGGGGAATCGCTTGTATTTCACTGTATATGAACAGTACGTTAAAAAACCTCCCAGCTTTGACTGCTGACCCAAACTAAAGGAGAGAGTCGGATTATTGAATTAGGTCGAGGCAAACTATTCAGCATGCCCATCTATGTAGTATCGGTGATGTTAGGGTCTTTTCACAGAGTGCAGCTCTCTTTGTTACAAAGAGACAGGGTTTCCCTGGGGCAATTAAATACAGCCAGGAAGTACATTTCAAATTCGGGGTAAAGTGACAGAGATACAACTGAACCAATAGTGTCACCTCTATCCTAATCCATTCTAATGCATAAAGAGATATTCATAGATTCATCTCTATAACAGTTTGCTGTCGATAAATTGTATTGGGGTAGTAAGGTCTAATAAGTTGCCAATGCAGGAGCGCCTCAGCTTGAAGGACAAAGAATGAAATGACAGATCCGGAAGGGATTAAATCCTTTATTTTTCCAAAATTGCTTTCTCCAGTTGTATTAAGAGAATGTGATGTAATGATGATTTTAATAATGCTTCCCATAGAAATTTTTGGGGAAACAATTTAGACAAGAAGACATAAATTCTTAAGTAGAGATGATCCGGTAAAACTATCCCTTGAGAAATAATGACAGTATCACAGCCCTTCAGTGCAGTCAATAGAGATTAAAACTCAGTCACCTTGAGAACAATGGGCTTCTTCTCATAAAGAAACTTTCTTACAAAGAATTATAAGACATGTTGGGTCCTTTTTCCCATTAGAGGTTTTTGAAAATAGGAAATGGATGTACTGGTCCTCTTGAAATCCCTTTGATTTAAAATGTATCAAACCCAAAAGTAATTCAATAAAGAAGCTATTCATATTAGAGAAAATGTGGAAACAATATGATTGTGGGAAGATGTTAGGGCTGAAAGGCATGGATACAGTTGTTTTGCAAGAACGCTCCATGTTTCTGAGTCGTCCAGCTCAGAATGGTAACCCCACAGCCTAAGGTGTTTCCCTAGACCAGGCCACCGTGAGGCTGGTGATCTGGATATATAGCATGGGCTTCTCAGTCTGAGCCGCTGGCTGCACTCCAGCTGTGCTTCGGCAAAACTACATGCTCTGAATTCTAAGGCTATGTCTAAATTCTTTGTATTCTAATTCTGTGTGGATTACAGATATTGTTCTTGGAAAATTAGACATAGCAGCTATGAAAGTATTAAAGATCTATAGATTATCATTAAGGTAATTTTATGGTTAATTCTTTAAAGGGGTATGAAGGTTGTTGATGAATAGTAATCTCATAAGACAGGAAACTGTAACTTTGATTTTATTTAGTGTAATATTGTGTTTCACCATATACCTTGTATTTATGTATCTATTTGTTTATTGGGAGGCATATGTTCATGGACATGATCAGTACTGAGGGTGGCGCAGTGGCGAAGTGCTTAGCACTGCCGCCTCACAGCAAGAAGATCCTGGGTTTGTCCCCCCTGCGACTCCATTTGGGATTCAGCAGTTTCAGAAAATGGATGAATGATCAGTACTTATTTACACTCCTCATGCATTGCTTATTTAAGGGTAGGGGGTGCATTAGATAGCTGTGTCACCTTAAAAGCTCCAAGGATGGGGGTTTGAATCCGTGCACATTCTTCCTAAGTTGTGTGGGTTTTCTCTGGCCACTCTCTGTGTTTCTTCTTGCAGTACAGAAATTTTCAGTTGGGTGAACTGGCATCTAAATTGCCCATTGTGTGTGCGTTCCTGTGACAGCATTGCTGCAAGGCTGTCTGTGCCGTGCCAGCAACCGACAGCAGTGTGCATTGCTGTGTGGTAGCCCCAAGTGCCCACAGCCGGTTACTGCAAAAGCCGGCCGGCCGCATGCCCTATCATGGCCTCAACACACACCTTAAAGTCTGTCCATGAGGTCATGGAGCATGCAACACTAGACTCAACACACATTTTTCGAAATTGGGTAAACACTGCAATATTTACATTGGTTAACGTATCGGTTACAGGTCTGGCGCTCGCAGCGTAATTATAGAAAACCTCTGAGCTGACAGTCATCAGCAGCAGAACTTGGTGTTAAGCAGTAGATGGGGTCTCAGGGCCTTAGTGCTGTGCCCCTCAGGTCATTTTCTGACATACTTCATTTCAAGGCCTTTTTTTTAATATTTATGAGGCCGGCAGTTTGCCATGTGACACCGGTATATGCGTTATGTACTGGTGAGCCTCACCCAACATGGCCTGAAGGACAGGGTGCACCTGATCTAACACCTCATCTAACACCAGATCGTCCTGGCCTCTTTCGGACTTTCTCTTTGGATGGAATTTTTAGTATTAAGAACGATATAGTCTTTGATTCATTACATTTAAATTCAATTTTCTGGCAGGCATTTTTGAGGATCATAATGCAAGCATAAAGTTGTCAAGGAGCCACCTTAAGTGCATGCATTAATGCAAATATTAAATATAAAATAGAAATTAATATTCATATAAAAATATATAGTTATAGATATATATATAGACGTTCACAGTCATTATGGGGAAATAGTCACTGGGTATACCTGTACTGCTAAGTATATTAAGTATGTTTGCTTTGTATAATTTGTGTACATTATTAATCTGTTCATTGACAAATCTTGTGTTAGACTGAAACGGTCTCCAGAACAAAAGTGATGCTACTGAATGCAGTCTTTCAGATTTTTATAGAACAGTCCACAAAATTCTATGTTTATATCTTAATCACATACAGGAGGCTGATTTTGACTTCAGATTTTTCAATACGTCTTTTCGATATTTGACTCCTATTGTGTTGATGATTGCCAGCAGGCTACGCTTCCCGTAATTGAACAGGCCCTTTTTTCCTGCTCATGCTACAGTTAGTGACCCCATTTTCCGGCCAGTGTAAGAGGCGCCATCAGACAGGCCTTTGCAAGCAGCGAAACACTGCGGCTGACACAGTGCTAGCGGAGGACGGTGACTCACTCTCTTTATCACCGCTAATGGACCGTGACACCTGTGTTTTCTCCTCGAAGAAGACTGCATTATGTAATGCATGAAAAATGTCAAGAGGTATCCTGCACATGTCCTGCTGATTTTCAGAGGATTCTTTCAGAAGCAGAAATGCTGGGGCCATGCTGTTAAGTGTGCATCACAGAACTGACCAGAGGGACATAGTCAGGTCTAAGATAGTTGGGGGAGTGACACTGGTGTCTCATAGCTTTTATGACACCATCGCTCCATCAGAACATGGAGTGTAATTTTTAACAAACGCCAGGCAAAGACTGCACTGATCTTGGGTGTAGTCTTTGGTGGTTCCATGTTGCCATTTCTTTAGGTATTGTTTTCCATTTACAGAGTTAATAATAATGTAAGTGGCCAAGTAGTTTCATCAGAATGCTCACTATGTGTGTGTGAATGTTAAGACTAGCAGCAATTATTCTTTTTAGAGTAATTGACTAATCAGCGAAAAACTTTTTTGTATAATCCAGTTCTGTAATTGCTAGGGGTGTAACGAGATCTCGTGTTATGAGATCCTGCGATATTACAACATGCTGCTGTAAGCATGTTGGCGTCTGACGGAATTACCATAGTAGATGCCCCAGATACTTTAAAATCTTTTGTGTGGCAGCATTTTGGGTACCTGGCAGAAAATATAAACGATGAAAGGGTGACAGACAAAACACGAACCATCTGTAAGCATTGTAGGAAAATAATGCCGTACACAGCGGCTAATGCTAATACTATGCAAAGCCATTTGCAGCACCGTCTTTGCTCTTCACTTAAATCCACTGCACCGGTGAAGAAAACATTAAAAATGTTTTATGTTTGTTATTTATGTTGTTTTATTTATATTCTATTTTAAGTTCAGTTGAGTAGTCAAATACGAGAGAAGCCTGTCATTTGAGTTTGTGGTGAAATATATTATGGTGCTAGATATTTGTTCTGTTCTTTACTGCATATG
>JAODKC010000016.1:17486791-17499464 GCA_026777985.1 Mormyrops attenuatus | reverse complement strand
TAAAAGGCTGCTTTCCAGTAATATATTTCCTCTTTGAAGTTTTCCTTAAAATATTGTTAAAATATCGTCTCGTTCTCATTCTCGGGAACCCAATATCGTGTCTCGTCTCATGGGCTGTCGTTACACCCCTAGTAACTGCTGAACCATTGTATTACTCTAGCACCACCCCTATCTGTGAGATATTTCTTGCCAGGTTAATCTCTGAAATGTTGATTCACATCAGGTACCCATTTTGGAATACATATATCTCTTTCTTGGCCCTTTTATGTTTTTGTGGACGAGAAGCTGTTATTCAAATTACGTACTTGCATTGGAGCTCTGCCTGGTTCATTGGTCATAGACCATCCTGCCATGATACTAATTTGATTTGCGGACACTGCCAAAAACAATAGTCATCTGTGGCACCAGTTAGTGCTCACGTTCAAGTCTTCATTGGTCCCCATCCTCTGGTTTAAGAACGCTTGACTTATGGAGAACACGTATTTATGAAAGGACTGGAGCCTATTGTAATAAAAATGAAATACAATAGTTCATATTAACAAATGTACACACTACTTTGTGATGCTCATGAATAGACAGTATCAAAAGCAGTAATAAGTATATTTACATTACAGTTTAGATCCTTGAATCTAAAACTAGTTGATCATTACTGGAGCAATTGGTTTTGTGCAACAGTAGGCACCATTGTAGGACTTGAACCATCAAGATTCAAACCCCATAATGAAACAGTGCACTACTGCTTGTGTTTGAGTTTAACAGAAATATTATGTACTGGAAAGATTTCAATTAACGCTCCTTTCAGTTTGCAGCATGATGCAGCATGATGGTGCTTTATTGCCAGAGGGCACTGCTGATCAGACAGGTGTCTCCCTTCAGGAGGTGTCTGCCCCATGGCCGGCTGCACTCTATCACCATTCTTCATGACATGTTTGTAGGTCGTTCCACTGATTTCCACACAAATCCTGGGTCGTTTACTGGGCCGCAGGTGATTTCGTGAAGTTTTTATGTCTTGAGAGGATTTTACGGGGAGTGGCCTTGGAATAATGCATCTGCAGAGGAGAGTTAGGATGATGATATACAGGGCAACTTTTTGAGCAATGCTGCCAGGCAGTGTTGCTGATGAATGTTGCTTGTGCACTTTCCCATTGATACTGGGCAAAAAAATTGCATTTGAAAACTTTTGATCGACAGTGGACAACTTTTTACAATCATTCAGCTCCACATGAGTTGCCCTTTCTCTCACCTAGGGTGAGTTTCCCAAGCCCTTCTTAACGCTATGTCGTGCATAAGTTCTATCTTTAAACTCACCCCCGGTTAGCAGTTGCCCGACAACATTGCTCAAAAAGTTGCACTGTGTATCATCACCTTTATGCATGGTTATGGCCAATAGGAAATGATTATGAAATCTTACACTGGGTTTCCTGGGTTTATTTTCAGCTTCGGTTTAGCAAGAAAGTGAGAAAGCGCTTATTCTGCAGAAGTTGTTGATTGTCCCACTCAAATTCTCCCAAAATATGTTTTCCATCATTGTGCTTGAGGCCTGCTTTCTGTGACGGGCTTTGGAATGCATCTTTCTTTCTTTCAGATGTGAGTGACAGCACGGTGAGAGGTCATAGAGCATAGAGGCTGGTGTGTGTGTACTTTATTCCTATCCTATCCCTTAGCGTGCCACTAGCTTACGGCGCGTCCCTATCTTCTCCAGAGATCTGAAGGCCCGATGATGCATTTCATCAGGGCACCGCTCATAACCCACTTGGCCGCCAGCTCCGCGGAGAGCTTGACGCCGTAAGCGTGGCCGTGGAAATGGACGCGCCCACCTGGAGCTCGTTAGCCACAGCGAGAGGAGACAGGCAGGCGGATTTGTTTAGGCTAACCCTGCTCAGTCCGTGCTGCTGGGCAAACCGGGGCGGCTTTAACAACACGGACTTCAGATGGCTAATGTGACTTTATGGTGAAATTAGCCCGAGTCCAACCATGCCAAGATGTGTGGAAACAAAAAGCCCTTTCTGCAGCTCTGGCACAGGGGAGCATTTAGACACCCCGCTTCCACACGCGGTAGGTATAAGGTATCGCACTGCCGTGGACTGACGGCTCTCTCAGGCCCATACGACTGAACGAGGCCATATGGCTGCCGTCGCTAGACTTCTTTACTGCAGTCATGCGTCGTTCACATGCTCCCGACTCCACAGTGGGGGAGTGTGAACAATGACCTGTTTGTACTGAGCAGCCTTGCAGAGTGCCTTATGCGGCTTCTCAGAAGACATGCATGCTTGGTCACCAGGCCCGTGGATGAGAAGTAACACACGCTGAAGCCCTGTTTGTTGATCGGAATGTCTTAATATTGAGATAAAGGAAGTACCAAATAGTTATAGGTGAACCATTCTTCCGGTATGATCAGCATAAACAAGCTCTGCTCAGTTGACACTTGTTGATATGATATGTTAATGTTGCAGCCATGATCTTCATCATACCTGAATGTACTGATGGGAGTTGCATACCACCAGGGTTGCCAACTCTCACGCATCTCGTGTGACACCCTTTCAGCCTCTCATGCAGGAAATCTAATGGCAAATCTATACTGTTCCATTATAAACCTAAAACTACTAACATCAAAAGTGGTTGGGGTAGTCTGAAAATCCTACTGACTATTTACAAGGTAATAAGACATACATATAAATGCATGTGCAGATTTGTCTCGAATTGAAATTCTCACTCCATCCAGCTGACCACTGCCAAACTGGAAAGGTGGTGTTAAGATCCACCAAAGCTGACCACCACAGACGTGGCCCTGGTTTGTGTAGCTCCAGTCCCTCTTCTGCCCCATATACTGGGGTCACTGACCTTCTCATTTGGTCCAACCACAATCACAGACTTTGCCCCTTGGAAGAATATCTACACCAGGGGTCTCCAACTCCGGTCCTGGAGAACTACTATCCAGTAGGTTTTCTATCCTACCTGGCTTCTGATGAGCCACACCTGTTCCTGGTATTTACCTGAGAAATTGTGTGGCTCATCAGAAGCCAGGTAGGATAGAAAAGCTTCTGGACAGTAGCTCTCCAGGACCAGAGTTGGAGACCCCTGATCTACACTAATGGAGCATAATAGTCTCTCTCAAAGGCCAACACTTTCTGGCAATAAGCATGGAACTTATAATCGTCTCGGAAACAAATGGAAAATTGTCAGAGGGATGACGGGCACCTTTCTCTTCTGGCCGTGATTTCAGAGGTGTTTCCCTCCTGTTGCCCAGAACCGATGTGTAATTTCAGGGGTGCCCTTGTTTTTAAACTGACAAGTAAGTGTGAACAGACTATTGTTTGTGTGAAATGTGCATGTATCCTGGCAGCAAGGCAGGCCGATCTTGGAGAATTTCCTGAACAAACATCGTGGGTGAGATTCTCCCGGGGGGGCTGTCTGGGTGTCACTGAGTGAGGGCCACATTCCAGCAGCTCTCTCCTTGTACGGCTCCAGGGTTTACAAAATGCCCTAATAAGTCCTGTCACTTCTCAAAGGTAAAGAAAACAATTACCCCTCCTGAGAGCGGATGATTTGTAGGCCCGTCATTAGGAAATACTTGCATCGCCTTGGCTGCGACTCTGAGACTGACTTTGTTGTCTTTAAGTGGAGTCTGGGTAAGGAAGCAGAGTTGGTAGAGCGCTCACAGGAGAGCTTACCGTGCTCGAGCTGTGCTGGGGGGCCGGATACGCATGATGTCAGCCACGGATCAGCACTTGTGGTTAAAGCTCCACGGGTCAGTGTTTTCCAAGATTCTCTGAACAGTTATGATGAAATCATAAATTTGAAATTTTAAGAAAGATACTTACCATGAAGTCTAATCCATGTGATGAATGAGGTCTTTTGTACGTTCGTCTTCTGACTTGATGTGTCCCACTCGACTTTGAACACATTCACCAGTGGAGATGTTGTGAGCTAATTGTAATCAGATGATAATGCTACGTGTTCTTTTGTACTTTTTGTACTACAGGTTTCCCCCGATGTGTGAAAGTTCCTATGAAACCTTTCGGAAGCTGAAATGGCGTAAAGCGAAGGAGCAATTACTGCAAATTTATACTGTATGGGGAAAATTTGTGAGCATTACCATAAAAATAAACGATCAAATCATAGCAAACAACACATAGTACACATATAGTAAAAGCCTATATGACAAATACATAGCCTATATAATGTATACGCAGTGTAATTTCACTTACCAGAATTAATAGAGTACTTAACATGAGTACTGTCTGAGAAATGCATCATTGGGCGATTTCATCATTGTGCAAATGTCAGAGAGTATTTGGTGTTTAGTTCTCATTGTTAACACACAGTGCAGCACAACAAATTGTGTCCTCTGCATTTAACCCATGTGTGACATAGCAGGGAGCTGCTAATTTAACACCCAGAGAGGGGGCAGCACCTTGCTCAGGGTACCTCAGTAGGCAGGGATTTAAACCAGCAACTTTTCGATTACAAGTGTGCATCCCTAACCATTAGACTACCACTGACTTAGATAGTATAGTGTACTACACACCTAGGCTATATGGAATAGCCCAAATAACTACAAGTACAGTATAGTAAATCTATAAACCAGTAACATAGTTGTTTATTATCATTATTATGTATTTTGTATTGCACATAATTGCATGTGCTATACTTTTATATGACTGGCAGTGCAGTAGGTTTGTTTACACCAACATCACCATAAACACGTGAGTATTGTGATGCACAATGACGGCTGTCAATGCCATTATAATCTTATGGGACCTCCAGCAGTCCATCGTTTACCAAAACGTCGTCACTCAGCTCATGACTGAAAACAGATAGTGCTACATGTAACACTACCTGTACCTCTGTACTTTGTTGTACTATTTTATTCTGTGTAATTTTGGCACATAACTGAGGTACTTAATAGTACATGACTTACATAACTATTTAGTCTGCATATACACTTAATCTGTTAAGTAAAACATTCTTGATCTATTTTTAAACATTTTAAAACTTTCCATTTCACTGTGTGACTCTTTCAATGTTTTTTTGGGATCATTCTAATTCACTTGAAATATCATGAAAGGGTTGTTTTTACCCAAATTGATTATTCATAATTTTTTTTCGAATGAATTAAGAATATTTTTTATGGAAACAAACCACAAAATGTATGCTGAAAAACTACCCGTGCGTAACCGGTACAGTGTTGCGGTGAGCCTGAAGCCTATGCCAGGAAGTAGGACACAAACTCAACCACCAGGGGCAGTGCAGATACATAGATTCACCTAAATGCGTGTTTTTAGACCATAGGAGATGGAAATCTAACATGTACCCCAGAGATGTGAGGCTGCTTTTGGGAGCAGTGAGCTGATGCACAGCCTCTTCCATTATCTCAAGTCTCTCATATATTCTAAGGCCAGCTGGTTTATACACTCTGTCATTAGGCCAACAAATGAGTACCAGCTGGACATCATTAGCAATTACACGGTGGAGGAAGTTCATGCATCCCCGTGGCATGGTTCCACTTGCAATATTTCAATGTTTTACTTGTGAAACATTTGATGAAATTTCCTGCACCCAAATTATGTAAATAATGCCGTGAAAAAGTTTCCCCCTAAAACAGGATGATTACAACCTCATTATTCTGTTCTCTTATTTGTTTCTCGTGCAACTTATAGCATATAACAATTACAATGACCAGAAGCCATCTAACCACCATATAACACAAAACTATTGAAAGAGTATAACAATTATACATAAGAAAACATCAATGTTTCAAATGCCTGTTCTGATTCATGTTTTTGGATATTATATATGCGATTAAAAAACAAAGATGATTGTTTAATCAAGAAAAAAATCCCTAGGATGTAACTGAATACCGTTTAAATGGAGCCGTGTGTTGAAATGATCGTAAAGTGTTTCCGTTCACAAAAAGTGTTACGTTTTATCCTTTCAGAGACTCAGCACGATATGAGCGTCGACAATGACAAGCGAAAGCTATTTTTCCAGGTACACTTTATTTAATCCTTCCAACAATATTCCAGGTGAATTGGCCTCCAGAACAGCGGTCCCTGATGAGCCGCTGACATAATTAAGTGGGAAAATGTGCAGACCTCATGTCCATGAGTCAAGTGCACTCAGGGTTTCTGGCCTAGCTGACAAAGGGGCCTTTATCTGGCCACGATGTGCGTGGCTTTCCGCGGAGCTCTAGCTCTTAAAGGAAAGAGTAAAAGTGACAATGATGCTTGACATGGGCTGTTTTAACTCTGATTAAAGTGATCTTACTCTAACAAAAAGGTCTTTCATAGAAATGGGGCTCAAACCAATGAAAAGGAAGGTTTCTTCGAAATATATTGCCCCCTAGGGGCAGAAGTGAGGTGATATTGCTTTTCAGTGAGAGAGCGACAGGTCATGGATGTAAATAAATTAACCCAGTGTTTTATTGATATCAATTTAATGAAATAGACTTCATTATACTTTCTAACATTGATTTTATACCGATAGCATTGATACCTTCATATATTTGTTTAACCTCCTAGTTCTGAGGGCAGCATTTGGCTCATTGCTACATTTCTGTGCCTGTGATCAGAAGCTTTCTGGGTGGAACCTGGCCTTCACAGAATGGTCACTTGTCTGTGGAACCTTAAGCAAGGCCCTTAACCCCCAGCTCCATGGGTGCCACAAGTGGCTGACCCTTCGGTGAAGCTTGCTCTCACCTGCATATGTTTCTGTGTATCTCATGGAGAGCAAGATGGGATGTGCGAAAAGAATTTCCCCATGGGGGTCAATAAAGTATCATTATAATATCCAATTAGTTTTGAGTGATGAGATGTAGTATCTTCTAATTTCATATAACACACCTTTCTAGCATTTAACTATGGATGTATGTTTTGGCCAATATGCACATGCCTCAGCTGCGGACAGGTCTTAAAGACACAATAAATCGTCTCCTCCATTTACCAGGGAGGAAAATGAGTCACTCCCAATTTGACGTAGCGCTGAACATGTCCTCACCAGAGTGAAGTACAACATGCCCGCATGTTTCATTACAAACAAACAAAAAAGCCTGAGGATTTACTGGAAACATTCCAACAAACCCATCCTTGGAAGTCTTCAGAGTTGTTTGAGATGTATGGTGTGCCATCCTGTTTCGGTCCTGCAATTCCAGCATGTGCTGGAGACATGAGCAAGATTTGCACCTGGTTTGAACTTAAAGTTCACTTTTAAATTGAAGTCCACTGGTGTAGAGGATGTTGGAATTTGTGTACCGAAGCGAATGTGCTTCACCTGCCTTTAGACTAACTGTTAACACCAGCCTTTAATAGTACTCTGTAGGTGCTGCATTCCATTCAAATATTTTAATAGACTAATAAGAAAAATGTGAATGCTTTTTATATTGTGCAGACCAGGGTTCTCCAGTTCCAGCCCTGGAGGGTCAGAATCCAACATAGTTTGCAGATTTCCCTGCTTAAGAAACCTCTACTAAACCCAGTAATTAGCTGATTAAGATGTGCTTGAGCAGGGAAATCTGCAAACTGTGCTGGATTCTGACCCTCCAGGACTGTAATTAGGGAACCCTGGTGCAGACCATTCCAAACACCTGAAGGGCATGTACTGGAAATTCTGTAAGTCAATACTTTCCTTTCTAGGACCAAAACAGTGTGTTTTTTGAGGAGGGTCTTTCCAGTGAGTTCGTTTGACAGCATGGAGTCCATGGTGCTCAGGATAGACTGACCTTTGTCCAAGAATAAGGATTCAGAAGTTCTGCCTGTCACACCCAGTGTACCCTTCAGAAGGTGAGACCTCTTCATCCAAGCCCCTAACAGATATATCAAAAGGGGACAATCACCTTCTTTGGGTTGGGATGGCTTACACTACATCTGTCCATGTAGATATTGGTTTCACACCCTTGATTCATACCCATATTTTTTCTGGTCTTCTTCCCTCATCCAGAGAATTCTGGTGAATAAGCTGCTGCTCATCTGATCTGGAAATACGAAGAGGCAGAACGACTCCATCCGAAACAAACGTGTTGATCTAGACCTCTGTGGATAGGCTGTTAAACTGTTTTAAACCACATTTAGTTAGCGGTCCAACCGCAAGTTACGTTTGGAATTCTGGAGTAGAATAGTACCTAGAACAGACTCAAGATCTCAAAGACGATGTACCTGGACTTTACCCTTTTCTGTCCAGGTGCTTTTGTATACCTACCCAATCTAGCCTGTATCCCGCACTTGCTGTCAAAGGACTTAACTCAGGACATGAAGACAGTGTTAAGTGCTACACCTACACAACCTCAGTGTCCTCTTCCTCCTGGCGCACCTGGCAGGCACCAGAGAGCATATCGCACACCTGGTCACTCGAAGGACTGATTTCATTGAGTGATTGTGCGTCTTTGGTAACTCTGGCTCACTGAGCTTTGTTAATGAGACGTTGCTGCAAAGTATGTTATTACCTGTTTCACATGATACCTTTTTTTTGGAAGAGGGCAGGATAACAACCTGTAAGAAAATAATGGTTAATTAAAGTGTGCTGGTCCCTACCGCTGTTATGGCTCGACAGTGTCATTCCTGCTAGTCGGCGAGTTTTGAAGAGCGGTGGAGATGAGCAATGGCTCACCTGCAATGTTTTTCTGTGAATATAAAAGGACCATTTAATGAGAAACAGACTGTGCTTCATTCCATTCCATGGCTGCAGCCTTACACATGTCAGGACAGTTAAGACGCTTACATTATTGCAAATGTCCTCCCTCTTACCTTTCTTCAATGTTTGTTGGTTTTTGGTTCAGGATTGCTTAAACATGTCGGTTACAAAACCGATCATTTAAAAAATATAGCAATGTGCAATTAAAGGAATGGGTCGGTTAATTCAGGCATTCATTGATTAAATACTGTTGGTAGGCTTATACTGTAGAACATACCTTGTTAGTTCAGTAAGTTTATTCACATTGTTTAATAGTACATTTCTTTGTGTGTTTTATTTCAGTATATTGCTTCACGTTGATGTCATATCAGAATAGTGTGTGTATTATTGATATGTCTATTGTACTTTGACGGTATATAATGTCACAAACATGCAATTCCAAATAAATTAATATGCATTTTCATAACACAGAAACAGTATGACACATACAGGAACACTGGTTCAAACAAGGCACAGTAAATACCAGGCTTTTTTTAGTTATCTGGCTAAGCAATAAATCCTGCTTCGTGATTCAGACTCCTGGTATCGACCACTTTCTTTTAAACAGGATCCTTAGAGTTTAGTTTATGTAATTACTATCAATAGAAAATAAGGAATAATTTGTCAGTCAGTAATTTGTCAGTCGTAAAACTGCCATGGTGATGATCTTCCAGCTCTTTGCCTGGATCTTTCAGCACACTGTGCATCTAATAGCATTTTAATTGCTGTTCTCTTTTCTCCACACTGTGAAAAAGAAAAGGTTAAGACAACCTAAAACTTCAAGGCAACTTACTGCAGTAGATTTTTGAGTTTTGAGGACTTGAACTTTTAAGTTTTGAAGAAAACCACCTGTATTGTCGTACCAGCTGATTATTTTTTATTCAGGTAATCTATCTTTCATATCTATAAAATTAGTTTTACATACTAAAAATTACAAACAACAAAAGTTGTGCCAACTTATTCTCTTTTGTTCAGATGATTTATCTTTCATTTGCATAAAAACTTTAAAATTTGAGTTAAATATGTTAAGAATTCAAAACCGCAAAATATGTGCCAACAAATTGTTATAAATGAAGATAACAAAACAGTTCAATTAGCATGTTTATTTTAAATACGATAGTAATAAACAATAGCAGACACGTTTTGAGGATCCCTGTGGGGAATGACAGCAAACTTTACTGTGAAGGGCAGCTACCTGTTGTGGTGTTTAGGGAGCTGGGGTTCCAGGCCTTGCTCAAGGGCCCCCACATGTATTGATACTGGGTTTGAACTGGTAACCTTTAGTCCATGAGTAGCGAGGCTGAGGTCACAGAGCCACATGCTCAGGTGTATAGTGCATAAGCTGAAAAATATGCTAACACAAGAACACTGTTTGCAGTTTTATAACTGTTCACAGCCTGAACGGAGGTGTCAGAAGGGGCAGTATGCAGCTCAGTGGGGTAAACCTCTGTGCCTCTGACCCAAAGATTGCCAGTTCAAGCCCAGCCCAGTGCATCTTTGGGCATTGCAATGGGTGGAGCCTTAGTATACTAAACTCAAATTTTTAAGTCTTTAGACATATGAAAGATAGATCTTAAGAAAAGACAGTAGGTTGAAACAACTTTTGTTGTTAGCAATTCTTAGTATGTACAACTAAACATTTGAAGTTTTTATAGATATGAAAGACGAATTATCTGAATGAAAAATAATCACTCGGCATAACAATAGGTGGTTTCTTAAAAACTCAAAAACCTAGTGTAGTAAGTTGCCTTGAAATTTGAAGTTGTCTTAACGTTTTCTTTTTTACAGTGCAACCATCTCTCTTCCAAGTGCTTGTGATGATCAAGGTTTTTGGGGGTGTAGCTCGTCTCAGACAGCACTGGGTGTATGAGGCTGGGATACAGCCTGAACGGAGATGCCAGTCTGTTGTAGAGATCGCAGTTAGCCTAACCGCATCTCACAGGGAGAACATGCAGGCTCCACTGCACACATACAGAGCAGGGGTGCCATACGATGCCATGCCAGAGCACATATTTGGACTGCAGGAAAAAAACAAATACCTGGAGGTGTCCCACATAATGCAGAAGGCACACAAACAAACTTCACACAGAGGTTAGATTTGAACCTTCAAACCTGGTTGCAAGTCATCACACCACTCTCGTTTTCTTGTGTACCCAGGAAATGCTGTACTTTCCAGAAGCTTATAAATCATAGTTATGAATAAAAGGCAATGTGACCAACACCCCTACAGCACAAGGGCGGAGCTAAGTGCCAAGATGGCTGCTCTGTTCTATGCCTTACATTTTAAGTCCATTAAATATCACCTTTTTAGGTAGCAACCCGTTGTTATAAACTAGTTAGTTATGTAATGCTTGTGTAGGGATGTGTGGCAATATTTTGGTTTATTTTTTAATCCTGCTGAAGTTATAGTTACAGCTATTACAGCAACACTAAGGGAAAATCTGATCCTGCAATAACAGTCAGACAGGGAGATCAAGAGCTGAATCTGGAATCCACACACGGGCAGGTCACCGATCTATCAGGAAAAGAATGTAATACTAAATCAAGTCACAAACAGAATCAAAAGAAAATAAGAAAGGCTGGGTGTTTGGGTGCCCTAGGCGGCCACCCTTGTCACCTGCCGGGCCAGCCAGCTCTGCCTCCCAAACCTTCTCATATGTAATTCAAGGTCTGGTAAACAAAAAGGATGAATTCGATAAGCTTGTCAAGAGCTGAATTTGGATGTGTTACAGAAAACATATGAGAACATCCCAGAAAAGTCTAACTATTGTGAGTTTTCAGATGGTCAGAAAAGAACTGAAACTTGGGGTGAGTGTCACTATATATTTTGAAACTTGAATACATGCAAAGGATGCTTAGACTATGAGAGAGATGAAATTTCATTAAAATAATGGCCCATACTGAGTTAACGTCACCTCAGGCAGGCATTATCCTCAGATTTATTTTTCTGAAATACAGACGGGAAACACTACGTATCTGTGCTTCTGCTCCCCAACCCTGGAGTACTTGGGAGAATAGTGCAATACTAGACAGATTTGTTCTTAGGTTGAAGCCCAGGAAAGCAGATTCTGCAGATGGTATCCATCCTTGGTTGTTAAAAGTATTCAGATGACCTAGCACTTCTTATCACTGTTAGCAAATCAATCCTATCATTTCAGTATTGTATCCCTTGAGTGGAAATATCTTCCTTTTTCCTAAGGACCTTAATCCGAATCAAATTGATGACGGGACACTGATTTCCCTGACCTCATGTCTTGGAAGGGTACAGGACAAGACTGAGCTGAAAAAACTCATCATTTCTGCACATAACAAAAACATAACAATTGTTCTTGGTTTACTCAGACAATCTCTTGCTAGCCAGCAGGGGTCCAGATTCTACTAGCTGATATGCTTGCAGGCTTTTGACAGTGTTGATTGTGTAAATCTGGCTGGAAAAACAATGAAAAATGAGCATCTGGTTACACTCGACATATGCACACATCTTCTTACCTGGATTTTATACAGCCACAAATGGCACGTACAGGGATGGACATAACTGGTACGCAAGTACGCATACGTGCGGCAATGGATTAATGTAACAGCGCAAATACGTACATATTTTATGTGCATTTGTCCCGATATGACAAGAAATTATCGTGCATTTTAACCTTTCTATGTTAATTCGTACTTCATTTGCGGGATAGAGATTAAAATGCACGGTAATTTCTTGTCATTTCGACGCAAATGCACATAAAATACGTACGTATTTGCGCTGTTACATTAAGCGATTGCCGCACGTATCGCTTTTAAAGGTAAATGCATACTTTTTTACCAGTTATGTCAATCCTTGCATACGTAGCATATTGGAAGACAAACATGGGTTTCACTGGGAGGCTTTGTTTAGCAGTACTTATTCCTGCTACCTATAGTGCCCTCCACCATTATTGCAAGATTTAGCTGAGCTGAATCTGTTTAGCCTCGAGCAAAGGAGACTAAGGGGGGACATGATCCAGGTATATAAGATTCTAAC
>JAODKC010000016.1:17418937-17453391 GCA_026777985.1 Mormyrops attenuatus | reverse complement strand
GTTGTGTGTGTGTGTGTGTGTGTGTGTGTGTGTGTGTGTGTGTGTGTGTGTGTGTGTGTGTGTGTGTATGTTTGAGCCAGACCCTTAACCCCCAGCTGCAGTGGTGCTGCATGTTGACTAACCCTGTGCTGTGACCCCCAAACTATGCAGAGCAAGATGGGGTTAGTGAACAGAGATCCCAGTAAGTGGTAGAACATGCAACCAACCTGCGTCTGTTTTTATACCTAGTTTATATCTATTCAGAACACGTGCCGTGGTACCTAGACTGGGGAATAAAGCATCTCTTCCCTTTGGGACTCATCTTTACTAATTTCATTTAGTTATTACTGGTAATTAACCATTTGCTGTAAGTTTATTATTATGTGGGGTGGGTGATGTTGGTGCAGTGGCTGCCTCATCTTGGCTCCCTACGGGCGGAGTTTGCTGTTCCCCCCATGTCATTGTGGGGTTTCCTCTGGGTACTTAGCCCCCCCCCCCACAATCCAACAACATGCTAAGGTGAATTGGAATAACCAAATTACCCATAGGTGTGCATGTGTGAATGGCGCCCCATCCTAGGTTCTTCCCTGCCTTGCGCCTGTAGCTTTCGGGATTGGCTTCGGACCCCCTGCAACCCTGAAGTGAAAGTTAGAGAAAATGGATGGATGGATGGATGGATGGATGGTCATTATTATAATATTGTGATCTGCTACTGTACTAATTACTATATCTACTAATCTATAAATAAACCTTGAACTACTGAAGGAACAAATAAACAAGGTGAAATACTTGTGTTCATCGCTAATGAATCGTTACACATCTTTTACCTCAGTAGCTACTATATTTGTTCATCATTTATACTTGAGTAGTAAATGAGTTACTACTAAGTTACTAAGGAACCATATTGTAAACCAACCATATTGTTACCAACAAAAATAAAGGGTGGAGGTTTGTTGCGGCGTTTCAGTGATTTGTGAAGTGGAAGGACCAGAGCAGGGCGGAGGTGAATCTGGGCCCTCGCAAACACAGCCCCCCCTGCACGGATTCCTTTGGTGACTCTCTTTCCCCCTTACGCTTGACTGATGGCCTGGCAGACAGTATGAAAGGGGGCACCTTTCTTCTCAGGCTGCATGACAGGTTATGCAATGAAAGACTCAAAGACAACACCCAAATTAGGCTCCTTTTGTCGCGGATCCTCAGCGGACTTGAAAGGACTGGCTCCGGTCCCATCGCACAGATGTATTCTCCATAAAGCCCCCCCCCAAACCCACAGACGCCGCCTTCTTCGGTGAGGTAAACAGCGTGGATGAACGGGGGTGTGCTTCGGCTTCCGCGGCCGCTTTGTGCTCAGGCCCATTGTGGCGGTCCGCGGCGGGGAGACGAAGGCACGCGAGCAAACACGGCCACCGCGCAACGGGCAGGTTTGAAGTCTTTGAAGAGCGCTCAGGCATTCAGAGTCTCCGTCATCAGAAGCAGATCCATCAGCCCGGCAGGAAACAGGGAACAACATAAAGTGCTTCATATAGACGTCCTCTTTCCCGCCAACAAAACCACTGATGCCCTAAAGAGCAAACCTTTTGTTTTATACATATACTGTAATAAACTCACCCAGCTCCCGATGAGTGCAGACCGGCAGAGTGGGTCTGCGTTTCCAGTCTGTGTTTGCGGCCCTCTGTTTGTGTGCAGGACACAGAGACCACAGGATATTACACTCGGCCCTTAAACTCACTTCCTGTCCATATTTATACTGGGTCATCACTAAATGACAGGATTGCAAGCTGTGTGAATGTTGGGCGGCCAGTTGACCTTGGACTCCCAAAGGTTTTTTTTCTCCCTACTTGGGAGTTTTTGGTTCCTCTCCTCCGTTGTCTTCTGCCTTTCTTTATTCAATTTCTTTCCTTCCTTCTTTCCCATTCTGTATCTCTCTCGAATTATGTTTTATGTATCACAGCACAACCCTATAAAGCGTTTTTGGACAACTTTGCACTATATAAAAAAGTATATGTATGTATGCATGAAGGAAGATGTAATTGTCTGGCTTTTCCAGGAGGATGCTTTTTGAAGATGTCAGTACTTTGAACAGTTTTTTTTTTTTATTGTGTACATAAGGATTGGACTTCATCATTAAACGCATTCTCAGGCTGGATCGGTGCCTGTCCACATCAAAGAAGCCCTGAAGAGGGCTACCTGCCGTCAGCTGTATGTCTGTCATTAGCCAGCAGCCCGCTAACAAACCCAGTATGTACAGGAACTGTAACGAATCTGACATGCTGAAAAGAGATATTACTCAATGCTGGGTTGTCTTAAAAATCCCTCGCACCTGACAGCTACACCATTATTGCCATCCATTACTGCCGCACCAACTTGATTCACCGATTAAAAAAACATTTAAATATTTTTCTTTCTAATACCTTCAGAACAGTTCGCATACAAACATACATTTTTGCCACTTATTAATAAAAGATTCATTTTGTTTTTGTAATTCTTTAAATGATTTTATCCCTTAAAATTTTGAATGTTATCCCTTTAAGTTTAACATTATACATGTATATATTTTCAAGGTCTTTACTACCTTCCATGTGCTCTGGCATAGGAACGATCTGGATGCTGAGTGGAATGTTCTGGATCCTGGGTGGGGATGGAGAGATGTGGTCTGACAGCATCCTGAGTCACAGTATAAACACCACTCAGAGTCATGAACTCTGACACTCCTCAGACACTTACGTCTCTCCAAACACAGGTGACCAGGGCTGAGTTGACACAGCGTGCCCTGACACCTTATATTGGTGAGTTTTATTTGGACGTGGAACCGTATCGCCACTGAATAACACTCACACTAAAACGTAAAATGAAACGGACTAACAAACCTGACATCCCATCAAGGCCGTCCTCTGCCTTGTGACCTTTGCTGCCTGACTTAGCTTCCCAGAGGAAAAACAGAGGAGAGGCAGGATTTAAACCCACATCCATGAAGCCCTGAAGCTTAAATGGTACCCACTGAGCCACTGTGGCACACAATGTTTAAATAATATTATCATACAAAACACAGAAGGCATTACTGTACCCACGGGCAGCCTGGGTGCGATGTTCAACTGACACAGCATTTACAAATCACCACTGTAAGTTAGCCTTTGCATCAAGTGGATTGTAGCACGGTCAGGCTAATTTTGGCATTCCCCTTGAGTACACAGACGAGGTGCGCATATTCTGTCAGACTGCATTGTTATCAGACAGCCTTCAGCATCAGTACTGAAGGGTCATTGTGTAAAAGGTCGGACTTGAACATTCCAGTCCAGCAAACAGCAGAGCTGTGAGATACAAAGGGAGCCGGTACCAGGAGGGAGAAGAGCCTTAGCAGATCTATCACCCGCCGCCCTTTGACTCATATTACTCCTCCTCAATTCCTTCTCCACCTACACCTCCTCCTCCTGGCCTTGGAGACCTTGGATTGTCCCTGGAACTGTTCCCCATTCCCGGTTACGCCACATCCATTGCCCGCCCCTCCTTATACACTAACTTGCCCCCGACATATACGAATAAGCTGCCGAAATTGATTTGTATTTGACGATCTCCTGGTTTCCTCTACAGACGATCTTTTGGCTGAACATGCTGCATAAAGACGGAGTGTCGTTTTATGAATCCTGAAAGTCGGCGATTCTGTGGAGTGTTGGTGAGCAGGGTGAGCGCGGTGCTTAAATGGGGAACATAGACTCGGGGTATCCGCTGAAATTCCCCAGGCAGAGGCCATTCATTTCACACACTGACAGAATTCTGGCCTGTCATCCTGATTCCCACCACATGGAAGTTTTGACTGCGCCAGAGCCGCCTTTGCCACGAAAAGCTGTCCCGGAGCCCAGCCCCAGGCCCCTGATTGATACAAGGGCTACACTGCGGAAGAGCGACAGGGGCCACCCTGCAAAACAGCGAAAGGGGCCATACTGCGGAAAGGCACTAGGGGCCATACTACGAAAAGGCATTAGGGGCCACACTGCAAAAGAGCGCCAGGGGCCACACTGCAGAAGAGCGACTCCAGTGCCACCATTAGCAGTGTGTTTTGTAAACTCAGTCCTTTAAATTAAAGAACAGGTTGGGGTCTCAGTGTCTCTCTACTGAGCTGTTGAATTTCAGCTTAACACGCTAAGAACCTGTGTCCCGTAAACTTCCATACCACCAAAAATCTGCACCCAAGTCTGTATAAGCTATTCAGCCTATAGTAAAGTTAGGGTCATTTGTTTTGCCTGCTCTTAAAAGCAGACATTTTATTACCCACCCAGGTGATAAATATGCTGAAACTATGCTGGAAACGCATGACCTCACTGCCTAGTAACCACATGCGAGCTGAATCCCGCGCCGTCAGGTTGAGCTCCATTGTTTCATACCACCGAAATACGTTTTCTGCATTAGCAGATGTACAAGTACCCAGATCTCGCTTTCATCAGAGTGTAATGCATTTTTTTTTAACTGCAAAAGAGACTTAAACAGACAGAGAAATTGAGTCCTTTGAAAAGAATGGGATGTCTTGACCCATTTAACAGCAGGATAGCTGGAATGATTAATGTTTCAGTGCAGAGTGAAGGGTTACATGACAAAACATGTGAGCTGAGCATTTACAGGAACCCAAAGAGCCCTCGGCCTGTGTGACGGGGCTCACTTTGTCAGATGGGTAATTACTTTATTATTCTTTTTTTCTTCATTTCACCCTTCAAGCTGCCTCTCCATCTGGCTGACAGAAAACCAGTCAATGTAATAATCACAGTTGTTGCCAGTTTTACTAAAAACTCTCTCTTTGTCTCACAAACACTAAAGCTGTGCAGCTCTGTATCTAAAACACGTCATACTATACATAAAACACCTAAAACAGCCGTCACACACACAAAGATCATTTCAAACAATAAAACACATGAATACTCCCAGCTACCTAGCTAACTAGCTCAGAATCCAGTTGTGGGCTCAAGGCTGGCCTGCCTGCCCTTTTTGGGGCAGTGGTGGCCTAATGATTAGGGATGTACAATTGTAATTGAAAGATTGTTGGTTCGAATCCTAGACCAGCAAAGTACTACTGAGGTACCCTGAGCAAGCTGCCCCCAAACACTGATACCCAGGTAGTGAATTAGCTGCCCCCTGCTATGTCACACATTTTGTTGTTCTATACTATGTGCTGTGGTAGCAATGACAACTAATGATTTCATACATACACACACACACACACACACACACACACACACACACATACACACACATACACACATTCACAGATTAGGTATCTATAGCTTTGTGGGGACTCTCCATTCATTTCTATGGGTATAACCCTTGATTCCAACGATGACAACCTTAACCCCTACTCAGCCCTAACCTTAACCGTAAGTAACTAAACAAAAGTTTTGCCAGTTTTAATTCTTTGATTGCTGTCACAATTTTTTTGTATGTCAGTTTCCTCTTGTGGGGACCAAAAAAATGTCCCTACAAGGTCAAAATAACAGATTTTTATGCTATTGTGGGTATATTTGGTCCCCACAATGTAATATATACATGCCTTGGCCCCACACACACAGTACAGAGGGCTGCTATTTCCTCTATACTGGAATACATCAGTAATTATCAACCTGTCTGAGGCTTGCCCTGTTCAAGTGATGCTTTTCCCATTAGTGCCCATGAACTGAGCACACTCCACCGCTGGCCTATACTCAAGCCCAGCCTTTGAAGTCAGGGAGGAATCTGTTTGCAATTGAGCGCATTCATCTCGCCACAATCCTCATGTAGCCCCCCCGCGTTCCTACGCGAGTGTCCTCCTGGTGGGGACTCGGTAATTAACTCGCTCCATAGCGTGGCTGGCAGGGTCCCAGCAAAGCCTGTCACTCGGACCAAAGGAACCGACCGTGAAAGGGGCTGAATGAGGCTCAAAGGCCGGGGGCTTCCCACCACGGGGGGTGCTCAACCGCCTCATAGCAGCCGCTGCTGTCCGACGCATATTTGTGCACCTAAGCGTGCTAATCGAATAATCGTGGCCTTACAGCAAAGAGCCTTTGAAGACACGGGTGAAGGAGCTGTTATAAAGCCACGTAGCTGGGGATTAGCAGAGACGCCACCTGCCACCTCGCCGCTTGGGCTTCCCTCTCCCTGAAAACACCGCCGCTACCTGCGCCGAGGGCTCCCTCATGGCGGCACACCATTAACGGCCTTAGCACTGTGATGGCATTAGTGTCGCGGAAATGAGAATACCATATGAAGCGCAAACACCTTTTTAAGTGGCTTTTTTTGTAACATTACAGCCTGTTGTTATTATTCTGACCGGTAGTAAAATATGTAATTTAAGCCTTTGACTGCAGTGTGCTTTTCACAATATGTTCTCTTAAGCGACTTCCATGCTGTATTTATACAGACAAATTTAAATTCTCCATCTGTTGGATGTCACTCTGACATTTAGTGAAATGAGTGTATTAGTAGCCCTGATATATTTATAATTATCTGTTACTTGGAACACTATTCTACTAAAAATGTATCACAAGTTAACTTAAGACTACTAATATGTGCCTATTGTTAATAGCACAAATTCCAGTGTATGAAATTCAGAGGCTTAGATTACACATTATATTAAGATCAGGAGATATCAGTTTGAAATATATAATTTTTACTGTAGCTATAGTGATGTGATGAGTAGACTGTATGTATTTGATGAAAAACAGTTAGCTGCACATTACTATGGTGAAACTATCTGCCTTGTTTACTGTTTCATTTCATGATTTTAATTGGACGATGTTTCTTTAAAAGAGGATAATTATAGCTACAGAGTTGTAGTTCTGTCATGTTGCCAAACAATACCCAAAATGGACCGACACAAAGCAGTAACGATCTTGTTCTCCTGCAGTGGAAGTAAAGAAGTGGTTTAGAAAACAGTAGCACACTAACATTATGTTATACTCATTTACACAGCTAGAGAAAATATGTTGGAAAATATATCTGGAGAAACCAGAGTAGACCCAGAGAAGAATCTGAGAAAAACCAGTGGTACAGTTTCTCTTCTTATTCAGACCCGAAACCCAGGACTGGCTTCATCCTGTTGAAGGCAAACACCACCACTTTGCTAACCATCACAGCTCACTGGCTGTTACAGCAATTTGGCCCGCAATGAATCTTACACAACATTTTGTTTTCTAGAAGGACAGAACAACTTCAAAATAAAACTATTTCAACGAGTGTTGGTTATTCTTTTCCCTACTTACCCAAAAAATGCAAGACTGAAAAATCCCTGCTTGGAAAACTACCCAGAGGTTAAGCAAATAATCTGCTACGAAAAGTGACATTTTAACAGAGTCTGTACAGACACTTGAAGATAAGTTCCAAGGAGCGTGTAAATACAGGAGGGGCTGTCCCTTCGAATGAAGTCGGCATTGTGTCCTCCGTGGGCTAACACAACAAACATTCCTTAAAGCATATGTTCACATGTTCACAATTTGTAAGCAATAAGTATGCAGGGATTTTGTAAATCCATAGTAGATGTATTTTCTTCTGGACACCGCAATGTTATACAAAAAGCATCATAATTACACATCAGTAACACTTCACTATACAGTAGAGCTGTTTGTTAGTTTGTTTGTTTGTTTACGCCATAACAAATGTCCAGGGGTAGATCTAACTGGCCAGGAGTGGTCATGCCCCCCAGTAAATACGCAGCCACCCCTCACCAAAAAATAAAAATAAAACATGGAGCATTTAATTCTGTAAACCAGAGCTTCCCAACACGTCGATTGGTCCACCCTGGCACATGTCCAACTCGAGAGCAAGATGATTAATGGATAATGCTTGCGATTGGCAAAGAATGGAGCTAGGGAAATATTCATGTTACATATTTGGTTCTACATCGTACTGTATAGGTCTGGCTGGACCAGACAAGTCCAGTTTCCCCTATTTACTGAAGGAAGTCACAAGTTTGTCATGTCTTGGGGCACACTGCCAGCTGGAAAAAATCATCCAATTAAAAACAGTTTCTCAGCATCTGATCAATCAAATTCCAGGGTATCAGGAGTATTGGTTAGGAACTTTTGGCAAGTCCAAGCCATGTGAAGAGCTTTCATCAGGAATTCTGGGCCAATCACCACATCTCAAGGTAAAATGGAAAAAAATGCTTTTTTAATGGAAATAGACAGAGAGGTGAGACTGTGGGTCTCAGCTGATCAGGTTTACAATAATATGCTAAATCACTAAAGATCTAATTAGGCCATTTGAGGCTAACGTATCTCACATGCTCTGAGCAAATATGATGCTTCTGCAAAGCAAGGCATTGGAATGTATTCCCGAAATACAGTCAAAAGAAGATGGGACATGACAGGGGGAGTACAACCCAAGACACAGAACAATGGGAGATCCTATTGTGTGGGTCTTTATCCACACTAAGCCAACTTAATGGACGACAATTCAGAACATATGGAAGGCATTTATTTTGAAACGTTTGTTGTCTGGGTGCATTGAGGCATTGTGTGCAGATGGAAGAGGCAAAATGAGCAGAAAACATAATAGTGTCATTATATCAGAAGTTTGCGAAGACAATGGCTTATAATCAGCCAGTCAGTTTTGGTTTCATTTCTGAATGCTATTGATTGCAACTTCGTTGTAAAATGTAACCATTTTATAGATTTTTAGAGGAATTTGTGGTCCACTGACGAGACGGTAGAATGTGTTCATAGTATACTTGTGTCCATAACGGCCAGTGCTGTTTCTTGAATATAAATCTAAATATCAGAAAGAGGCGTGTGTGTGTGTGTGTGTGCGAAGTTTGCATGCTCTCCCTGTCAACAAGGACAGGCTCTGGACCTCTGTCAACCTTGAATTGGATGGATGGATGGATGGATGGATGGATATCTGAAAGAAAAACACCAGCTATTCAAGGGAGTGCAGGCTAGCCAAAAAACACTCAATTCACCATGCGCACATTGGCAGCGGGGTGCTGCGTGCCACAGCAGGTTAGGCTGTGCCATGATCAGCAGGTCACTGGTTCAAATCCTATGCCTGGCAGAGAGGCGCCCCCTTTGGGCCCTGGAGCAATGACTGTAGGGACTGTCTCACCCTACTTTCTCAAATGTGTGTTGCTTTGGATAAAAGGATCTGCTAGATAATTACATGCAGTCCCCAGGTTATGAGCAAGATCTGGGGGGTATTTTCCGTACGTGGGCTATTCATTTAGCATAAATAATAATGAAACATTGGAAACGTAATACTACATTCAGTAATACAGTGATAAATACAATAACTAAAAACTACTTACACATTTAATTTGTCGGACAGTTTTTGCCAGCTGTCTTTTCTGGTTTGGGCCACTTTTGATGCGTTTCCTTTAGTATATATTAAATCTTTGAATTCATCATACCCCTCTAATACAAGCTCCTGCTCAGATTGCGTGAAAAATTGTGACCTGTTCTTTGACATTTTGTGGAAGCCAGTGAGAGACTTGCCGATCAAGTTTTCTAGACTCAATATATATGGGCTTTTCAAGCAGCTCGGGCGTGCGCAATCATCTCGGATGAATGGATCCAGCTAGACTAATCTACTACACAGCTGCGTTTGAAAAAACGACTTATCCCGGATGAGTTTCACCGGCATTAACTCATCCAAGATGAGGCATCTGATCTCGGATGATTTAAGCGAAATACAGAAAATACCCCCCTTTTCCTTAAGTCTGTCTTTAAATCGAATTTGTGGGTAAGTTAGAATAATAATAATACAGTACATAATAATGATCATAATAATGCAGTAATAAGTAACTACATACAGCACTGTACTGTATCTTGAGCCAACTAACCGCTGCCCATTTGTCGGATGTTCTTAACCTGGGAACTGCCTGTAAAAGCACATTACAGTTAGTTTTCTCCTGATGTCATAGTTGATTCCCAATGTTGTTTTCATCCATAGCTACATATTATAAGCAATATCTAGCAGAATATTAAGCATATGAATCATTTAGAAATGACAGCACACACTTTGCAGCATGACGGCACTGTGATACAGTTCATGGGCCAATTTGGATGGGCAGGTTTTCCAGCTCAACAAAACAGCGAGAATGATGATCATTACGAAAAAAAGGGGATACAAGTGAAAGTGCACCCCTTAAGGCTATTAAGAAATAATTCCTCTGTATCGATTTTCCATAACTGCTTGTCCAGTGCAAAGTCATGTTGATCATAGACCTGATACCAGGCCAGGTCATGTGGCAGAGGACACAATTTCATACACTGATAATTACGCAGTGAACTCACGACTCTAGAGCTGTGTTTCTAAACCCGGTCCGCAGGGACCCCAGGCGGCCCACGTTTTCGCTCCCTCCCAGCTCCCATGCACTGTCTGGGGGTCCCCAATGACTGGGGAAACACTGCTCTGCTCTGTGAGGTCATAGCATTATCACTGAATACACCGGTTTCCTTCCACAGCCCTAAAACTTTATTTTTGCATGTGTCTGCCAGTGAGCGGTATCTCATCTAGGGTGTTAAACTCCAAGCTCTCTATACTAAATAAGGAGTTGGACGACGGAGGGATGGCTGAATTATGGTTTATTTGACAGGGACAATAAACACTGTTACTTATCCCAGAATTATATACATGCTAAATGGCATCTGCCCTTCTAGAATATGTTAGGGACATTGTTTACGTCATTCACCCAACCAGAACCCAGAGTGTCAAGTATTTCATTTGTTATAACATATATGTCATGGTCTTAAAAAAACAAAGCGTCACCCCAGTAGGGCATCTGGCTCGGAAGCTTGGGTCTTGAACCCTTCTGGCAAACGCCTTGACATGTAGCAGGTCACCGTAGTCGAATAGCCAGCAGGTTACATAATACTCTGCACTCAAAATTTTAAATTAGTCATATAAACAGAACAAAACCAAAATAAACACTCGTGATAATATTGTTCCTCAGATTATAATTGTTTTTATTGCATCTCTAAATACATATATACACACTCATGCCCAGTGAAGTATCAGTCACCTATTTGTAATTTGTTCATTCTGTTATGGCATTACAAGATACCACGCTAACTAGCCGCACTGGACTGTCTGAAATCACTCTGCTGTCTGGGCATTCCGGACCTCATGTGTTCTGTAGCCAATCGGAACTGTCATCATCTATTGTACTGTGTCATTACTTCACTAGAAACAATTTGTGTCATTTGGGGATTTAAAAAAAGTAATCAGTTGTTAGTGCCTTTAATCTGTCAAAATATAGGAACCACAGACTAGATGCCACCAGCCGCAGTCATATAAAAAACAGCTGCTGGATAATTTAACTCCACCGCAGAGTTCTCAGAAGACAGATAAAGGGGTCTGACTGACACTGTTCCTTTGCTGTGGGTCCTCGTGAGGGACAGCCCCCATGTTAAAGCTGCCATTCTCAGTCCCGCTGGGACATTCTCTACAGGGAAAAGGCGTGATGTGAAGCAAAAATATAGCTAACACGTCCCTAGAGGGGTAAATGCCATGCAGGAAATAAATATGACGTGTAATGTATTAATCAGAATGGAAGATCACAATCAAGACCAACTGATTAACTGTGTATTAATTGTGGTAAAAAAATAAAAATAAAAAGATAAAATTGACTTTCTGTTTCCTGCTTGTTTAAAGTTTAATCTGTGCCTGAAAGTGAAAGTACATAATTAAGTACTTTCACTGCACTATAAAAGACTCATCATTAATCTCTTCCTTAGTCACACAGGACTGATGCAGGGACTACTTCATAATCTTTATCAGATCCACCCATATCTATCCCGTATTATTAATTCAAAAAGCATTTTCTTTCTTTGTTATGTTATTCATTAGGTCATCTTGTAGGAATGTGGCAAATTAACCCTGAAAACTTTGCTTAGTCATATTTATAAAATAGCAACAAATATTCTGTGGCCTTTTTCACTTTGCTACTTTCATATTACTAAAAAAAGCTGTTGCAAATAATTTTAATGTCTTTTAATTTAAATGTCTTTTAATTCAAATGTCGGTAAATCTGTTAACAAGGTTAAAAGATATATGAATGCAAATTCATGTCACTTTTCATATATTGCAAGCGTTCACGATTCTTCGGTGTCGCTTTAAGAGTTGGTCTTAATGTGTAGTTTACTTGTCAGAATCCCTTGTCCCCTTTATCTTGTCAGTAAACAAAGAATTATGGAAACAAGCATGGAAGACATGACTCGGGATTAGGAATGAAGAGAGAGAGAAACCGGCGTAATGCGCCGTATAACCGGATATCGTGACAGCAAAGACAAGCCGCGCGGAGTGGCTCACGTAGTGGGATTTCGCTTCATTGTTTGCGGCTTTATGTATACATAATCCCAGGACCCCGCCCCCGCTCTCAGATCAGGCCTAAATACCTAGTAATGGACAAGCACAGGCATAATCTCTTCAGAAGGCTTACCATTGATGTGGGTTCTGCAACATCACTGAGGTTTCAGCTGGCATGTTAGTAAACGCTGGAACACATGGGTAGCTACAAGCAAACTGTTCAAAGGCTACCTTGCAGTAGGGCAGCTCCACAGTGGCTCTCATCTCAGAACTCTCTTTTTCTCCTGCACTGTCATTCAGTGTTTTCCACAAGGTCTAAAGATTTTAGGGTCCTTGTTGCAGTTTGTTTCACTGATAATGTTAGTACTCTCCTGAACTATAGGTAGTATTTGCATCTATTACATTTTCATGTGGTCTACATTAAATATGTAAATAGGACCATATAAAGAACGTTAAAATAAGACAAGCAGTTGATATAAAAAGTCAGTCCTGACTAAATAATGTGAGTGTTATTCAACCGCAGATGCGTTTCTCACAAAATTAAAAAGAGAAAATCTCAAGTTCAAGAAATATTATACATCCCCATTTTATGCTTAAATTTTTTCAATCACATCTTTATTACATTTTGATTTGGAAAAATGGAAGTGTGCTGCCAATAAACACATTTCATTTGTTATGTTTGATTTGAGTTATTTAAAAGGCCCATGTCTCGCTAACCACAGTGAGGCCGATGACAGACATGGATTTTGCAAGGGGTGGAAGGTTGTAGAAGGCAATTTGTAAAGAGTGGAGTTGCCCGTTTTATAACTCTGTCACTTCTCCGACAGCCAAGCTGGATGTTAACTCAGCAGGCAATTTCCTACACATGTGTGTGAGCAATGGAGAAATGGGTGGTGCTGGATTTTTATTTTATTTTTATTGCCGGCTGTTTTATGTCGCTGAAATGCATACGGTTGACGGGCGAGCGACGTAAAAAAAAAATAGCAAGAGAAGCCATCTGGGCCAAGCGCTTCTAAAGGGCTGCTCCAGAGGTCAGGGGTCAAAAGCATCTACAAATTGCTGGCAGTCGTGCATTTCCTGCCCCCAAGGGGACAGGGTGAGACCAACATGGACACAGTTCTCTGGTTTCGGGATGCGGCCACAGACTCTTTTAAGCTGCAGGACTGCTTGCTTAAAAGTATAACCAGTCCTAGCTGGGGGTATTGAGGCCGGCTCTGCTCCGGATCCCTCCTGTAATGTAAAGCAGGTGCGCGCTAATGCTAATGCTAATGCTATGAGCTTCTCCCTCAGAAGGAATGACTAATGGAGCAACAACAGACTCCCCAATCAGGCTTGAGTCAATCTAGGAGGAGCGACATTTCTTGTCGGGTTACCATATCATACTCTCTTTTCTCAGATGACCTCCATTTAGGCACAGACTTAAAATCAGTTTTATGCAAACTGTTCACCTCAAATTGATTATTCCTAGGTTTTTTCCAAGTCTGCATTTGGTTGAGCGATTCAGTAATGGCTGCCCTAATATTACTGAGTAATAGGGAATGGGGGGGGGAGGGTAGAGACCGATGACGTAGATGGATGGCAGGAAAAGCTAACCTGCTGGTAAACAGTTGTGTTTTACATGGTGTTTTCACGGTACTTCCAGAGCTGGGCTTGTTGAAAATGAATTATACTTTTTCAGGCTTTGACTGTTCCCATGAAGGAATTGACAAAATAAAAACTTACCCAATGGGATGGTGTGGGATGCAGCTGGTTACAATGCTGTGCCTGTCAACAGAAGATTGTTGGTTCAAACCCCAGGGTTGGCAGAATGATGGCCAGAAAATGGACACTCCCGCTCTTTCATCCTTTAGTGTTCAACTAAAAAACAGGAAGTTACACATGGTGCCAGGCCATGACGAGCTGCTGGACTGTCCTGTGGTCTCGGAGCAGTTTGTAGAAGCTGTTCCACACGTCCCGCAGCCGTACGTGTTCAGAGAAACAGCAGGTGAGGCCGCGGAGTTTCAAGGTTCCTCCCCAACTTGAGCCCCTTCCTGGATCTCAAGCCTTAATTTCCCGTCGGTCCCATTCCCTGCTAACACTCAACAGTAATTAGCCCTGGCAGGACAGCTGCTGACCCTGAGTTTGAATGCCGGGCCAGGGCTGTGGAGAACGGGAAGACGCTGTAGGGCCAGGAAATCTCACGATGTCACACAGCTCGCTCCCAAGGGCTTGCATCCACATGACAGGATCATCATATATCTCACAGTCAGTGAGACACAGAATGATGAGGGACGGGGGGGCGTGGCTGCGGGTCACATGGCGTCCTGATAGTAACATTAGACGCATCAATGTTCAGCAGTTTAGCTGTAGATGAAGCGATCCTACGGAAAATACATTCCTTAGAGGTTATTTTAACCAGTTCATCTTATCTATTCATCCAGCTTTAATAAGCCCCTCCCACATCATATCCCAGAACAGCACCGGGCAGGAGGTACGTCTTCACATGAACATGGTACAGTATTAAGAGCACAGATCATCTCCATTCACAAAACACATTCATAATAATTCAGTATTAGTAAATGATAGCATTGTGTCATTTTAATGGTTTTTACAATACTGTCACAAACATTCATTGTGTTCATACACATAAAAATTCCATTTGGTGTGATTTTCAACCTACTAATAAACCTGGGCAGCACAACTTGACAAAACGGTATAAAGAATTCACAAATTATCAGCTAAATTTAAGTTGTCTGGAAACACTCCATTGCACAGGCCTTAGTTTCAGCTGTCCAAGGCACAAGCCTTTCCTGAGAATTAATTGATTATTAATTAATGCTTGCTCTATGATCCACTTTCACACAGTACTGAGGGAGCCACTAATGAAGTAATAATTATATATCAGCTTAAATTAAGTAAGTATTATAACAAAATGAAAAGTTCATTACTATTACTGCAATACTGCAGTCAGCCACTCTGAATGCTGGGATAGTACAGGGATCAGAAGTTCATAGCAGCAATTGTATGAGTAATTAAGTTTGTGTCAGCTGTTTAGTTGCTGTTTTTCGGAATAAAGAGGTTACTAGGATACTAGGTGGATATTGTATTGTGTCCTTAAAATACTGTCTCAGTAGAGACCTAAATAAAAGTAACAATTAAAAATCAAAATTAAGAATAACAGTTTTACACAGAACAATCAAAAGAGCTCCAGCTGAGATAGCACAATAACAGTCCAGGTCTCGGTTGCCCTGATGATGCCACAATGTCCGGATGACATCACTATAGCCTGCATGTTGGAAGTCACCAAGAGCACAAATGCCAGGCAGAGTGGGATCAGTGTCGTACCACAGATTTACCTGACCCTTACTATGGCAGATATTTAAGCTTTCTAGAGTGTATTACCAGGAAACGTTAAAACTGTAAAATCACAAAAAGTGATAAAAAAAAATCTGCTTTTATTCACCTACTCGGACTTGTGAACTCGGATAATAAAATATTGAGTAAATCAAATTGCCAAAAACATTAAAATCACTGGTTAAACATAATAAGCAGTTTCTGAGGAGTACGTAGCATGAGCCCAAGTGGGTGGCTGGTGGAAGACTTCACATTTTTCCATACAGTAAAATTATAATACCAGCTAAGCTTAGCTCGTACTGCAGCGAGAATGTGACGTAATAAACCACAGCTACTTCAGCTGTATGAGGAAGCAATGTCATTCCACTCAATGAGTAGGGTGTGAAAAGACAAACAGCAAAGAAATTCAGGAGACAGCCTGAATGGGATGCCAGGGCATCAGGGGGGCACACACACATTAGGTAGTTCAGGGTTTTCAGTTTGGGGGGGAGCATGTAACTCTATGCACACAGAGGTAGGGGCAGGGATGAAGCCCACAGTAGCAGTGATCTGAGGTTATAATGTTAGCCACTGTGCCACCCCCTGATGATGTCATCACAGTAAAAATATGTAACAGAACATTGCAGGGATGACATGGTGGGGCAGCGGTTAGCACTGTTTCCTCGCACCTCTTGGACCAGGGTTTGAATCACTGCTGTAGTTCAGTGTATGGAGGTTGCATGATCCTCCCATGTTGTTATGGGGTTTTCTCTCGGTGCTCTGCTTTCTGCCTGCAGTCCCAAAACATGCTAAGTTACCAAATTGCTCATAGATGTGAGTGAATGGTGAGTGATTGTGCCCTGTGATGGGTTGGCACCCCATCCTGGGTTGTTCCCTGCCTTGGATAATCTCCTGTAATTTGCTGTGGGAAAATGGCACTGACAACAGGGTCTAGCGTAACACAATAAGTGAAGCTGTTTTTTAGTAATACATTTTCCCTACTGCCCAACCATCCCGCCCACCAGCAGTCTATGCCATCCCCACCACCACAGGAGAGCCATTCTTGTGTGCTACACAAGCACCAGAAAGATAAGGAAATAAGTGTATGCAAGCAGTTAGACAACCTGCCAGAATGCTTCTCAGAAAACTGTAGCCCTATAGCGACAGGGTGGCTACAGTCTTTTACACAAAAGCCCACAATATATGCAGAAGAGGTTTAACGTGGAGTTCTTATCTCATACATGATCTACCTTATACATGAATCCAGGGGCCTCGGAGTGGCATGGATACCTGGGCAGATTCAGGGGGCCCAGCGTTTGACAGGGGCCACAGTAGGGGCATGGATACCTGGGCAGATTCAGGGGGCCCAGCGCTTGACAGGGGTCCTTAAATATGTACAACCCCCTTTCCAAAAAACTTGGGACATTGTTAACAATGTAAATAAAAACAGAATGTAATGATTTGCAAAACATATAAACCCATATTTATTTTTAAAAAGAACAAAGGCGACATATCAAATGCTGAAACTGAGAAAGACTGCATGGGCTAATAGTGCAACTATTTAAGAATAATGCTCCTCAATATAATACTGTAAAGAATTTGGGAATTTCATCAACTACATAATATCACTAAGAGATTCACAGAGGCGGGATAAACCTCTACGCAAGGGACAAGGCCAAAAACCAGTGTTGGATAGCCACGATCTTCAGGTCCTCAGGCGGCACTGCATTAACAACATACATGATTCTGTAGTGGAAATCACTGCATGGACTCAGGAAAACTTCCGAAAACCACTGTCTGTGAACACAGTTTGCCACTGCATCCAGAAATGGAGGATGAAATTCTACCATACAAAGAAGAAACCATATCTAAACATGATCCAGAAACACTGCCAACTTCTCTGGGCCATTTAGAATGGGTTGAGGAAACATGAAAAACTGTCCTGTGGTCTGAAAAATCTACATTTCAAATTCTATTTGGAAATCACGGACGCCACATCCACTGGGGACCATCTGGCTTGACATCAGTGGACAGTTCAAAAGCCAGCATCCATAATGGTATGGGGGTGAATTAGTGCCCATGGCTTGGGTAGCGTGCACAGCTAGGAAGGCATCATTAATGCTGAATGATATATACAGGTTTTGGAGCAACGTATGCTGCCATCCAGAAAACGTCTTTTCAGAGAAGGCAATGCATTCTGTGCATATTATATCAGCATGGCTCTGTAGTAGTAGAGTCTGGGTGCTAGACTGGTCTGCCTGCAGTCCAGACCTGCCACCCACTGAAAACATTTGGTACATCATGAAATGAAAAATAGGATAAAGGCAAGATTGGGACAACATTTCACTTTCAAAACTCCAGCAACTGGTCTCCTCAGTTCCCAAACATTTGCACAGTGTGGTTAAAAAGAAGAGGTGATGCAACACAGTGGTAAACATGCTCCTGTCCCAATTTTTTTTAAATGTGTTGCTGGAATCAAATTCAAATTCCACATATATTTGTCATAAAACAGTAAAATATCTCACTTTCAACATTTGATATGCCGTCTTTGTTATATTTTCAGTGAAATATGTGTTCGTATGATTTGTAAATCATTACATTCTGTTTTTATTTCCATTTTACAGAGCGCCCCGACGTTTTTGGAAACGGGGTTGTAAAGTGATATGTCAAAATTGTGACATTTTGTCAGGGCCCCTGAATTTTTTGGGACGTCCCCTGCATGAATCTATTCATTACTCCGTAATAGTTTGTAAAACTTTCCATGGACAATATTTTCATACTTTATTCTCTTTTATTTGTAAATCATTCAGCGTAAACTAAAGGAAAAACTTCCGCACCTTTGTAATCTAGTGATAAACGAGACGGCGCCTTTGGACACTAATCTGATGATTCCTCCTTTTCTGACTGGTATGCAGACACTCTTCTTATAAGGGTTTGTTGTGGTTCTCCTATGTCCCCTGTCTATGCTTGTTTTTTTTTACATTTATTTTTCAGAAATACAGACTTCTTTGATATACTGTACAGTCTGTATGTAAGCTCACACCCAACTTAGCTATACCCTTAAACATCCCTGTTGTTTTTCATCAGATCTTTCCATCTCAGATGGCTATCAACACTGCCAAACGGACCCCCTTCCCTTCTGATAAACCGATATGGGTGTGCCTTATCTTCGGAGCCATGCCGTTACGCAATGCATTGGCTCTTTGAAATCAGCGAAATGCAGGAGAGTGGAGGTCTACCTGTATTGCCTGACATGTACAGGAAATCAGAGTGACAACAAAAGTCTTTTGAGAGAAAGAAAATGTTTTCACAGTCTCCATATGTTAGAGACCTTACACCTGGTTTGAAACCTGACTCCATGTAATGTCTTATGGTCGACACAAAAAATATCATCCTGTTTTTTGTATTGTCCTATATGAAACTTCAAACAGCATGCATGGTCACACTTGTGTTTGTCTTCCATCTAAATTTGAAGATGTTTAAACGGACTATGGAGGAGATATCTGGAGAAGATATCTCCTCCATATTTCTTTCCAAATCTTTCCAAAGATATTTCTTTCCAAATCTTCAAAAGTGTGATGTGCTTGATTGTTATTTGCTACAGTAAAAACCAGTCAGTCCTGTAAATGGTTAAAAAAAATGCTGATCTGTTTGTTATCATCATATGGTCATGAAAAGGCTGATTGTTAATGCTCACTTCTAGCCTTTGAAAGTAATAAACATTATTCATTGTAAGAGAGAGGATACTCAGGACAAATTACTGATGATACTTGGAAATTAGAGCAGATCCACCTGAAAGACGAGAAATATCCTCAGGCTGAGTGTGGAAACGCTATCGGAGCGTTTCAAAGAGCGAATGGCAGTCATTGTGGAAACAGGCCGACGTAAAGCGGCCAGATGTTAGCGGGGGGGGCATGTCACTGTTAAAGCAATTACCCCATAAAACAAAAGGAGTAAAGGAACAAGTGGACATATTTAAATGTTTAAATAATACACAAAATATAGGTTTGCCGCTTATTTTTAGGTAATCTGTATTTTTACTCTAGAACTTATTTTTACATTGAATTTCAGAGTGCGTCCTGACACCAGAGCACAGAGTTACAGGGATCTGTGCAGTTAACGGGCAGAACCCAGCATGTTTCGGGAACCGTGTTGAGGCTGGACGAGCAGCCTGCACTCTCACCATTTATCAGCAGCTGCTGCACAGAAGGGCAGGGCGCCAGCTCACTGGCTCATCAACAGGTTCCCCTTGTTTTTGCACCGGTTTCTTTCAGCAACTCCAATTTCCTGATGCTGTCCAAAGTAATGCATTTCACAAACATAGACAGTCCACATTTTTGCTCCCTCCCAGCTCCTGGCAAAAATGTGAATTTGGGGAACATTGCTATAGACCGTGCTGCATAACTAAGACATGAAATCCCAGACATGGGCATGTCTTGCACCCAACTGATATAAGCGGCGTATGCTGTGTATTGGTCAGCAGAGAGTAGCATGTGTAGATAACATGGTGCTGCTAACACTGTGGTGCTTACATTAGCTGCTAATGATGCCATGGTCCTGAGCACAACTTCAGGCAGAAACGCAGTGTTCACATCTGAACTATACTTGCCTAGATTCCAGTCTCTGTTCAAATAGGCCTCACATGTTAGTCTGCAGCTTTCCAATCTGCGCAAAATGATGTTAAAAATGCACTTTTTTTTCCATGGTCCGGCGATTCCTCTGAGTTTGCTACCTGCTTTATGCCTTATTATATTCAGGAATTTTGTGCAGTAGTATCCAGCAGTGGTATCTTACACAAAGCCTACAACTGCCCTCTGTGGACAAGGAAGTTACAGTATTTTACAATTTTTACTGTGATTATTGAATGGTTTTAATATCCACTATAATCTGCAGTTCTTGAGTAACACATTCCTTCTTTTATCAGATTCAGAAGCAGACGTGTGTTTATTTATGATCACGCATATCTATTGTTGTTTTCTGTATTAATGTATGCGCATTCACATCTGAATCTGAACCATTATTAAAACTGTGTTTGTGGCTTGTTTGATCTCAGCTGACTTCCATCATTCTCTAAGACTACATACAAATAAAATGTTATTTTAAGTAATACACATGTAATGTTTTTAATGTAGTAAAATGTTTTTGATTAGTTTTTTTACAGCTAGGTCTTGGCAAAGTTCCCGAATTCCAGCTGGACAGCACATGCTGGTGGTATTAAGGAGAAACGCTGTCATTGTGATCTTTGCCTTAAAGAACTGTGTAGCAATCCACATGGGTGTGTACTCTCTTAAAATATTCTTACAAATTACTCTGAAATGGTCCTAGATTTGCATCAATAGCTTTGAATGAAATGTAGAAATATACAAAAAAAATATCCATTGTTATGACAGTTATTGTTATCCATCCATTTTCTGCATTTGCGTGTCCTATGCAGGGTGACGGGGGCCAGAGCCTATCCCAGAAGCTACAGGCAACAACACAGGGAACAACCCAGGATGAGGTGCCAACCTGTCACAGGGCACACTCACACACCATTCACTCACACATGCACATCTATGGGCAATTTGGTAACTCCAATTAGCCTCAGTGTGTTTTTGGACTGTGAGGGGAAACTGGAGTACCTGGAGGAAACCCCCCGACGACATGAGGAGAACATGCAAATTCCACACACCAGGAGCCGTGGCAGAGACTCACACTCTGCTCTCAGAGGTTTGTGACAACAGTACTAGCCACTGCGCCACCATGCTGTCCCTAATAATAATAATGATAATAATAATAATAATAATAATAATAGCTGGCATTATTTTGCTAGTTCCTTTACTACTTTAGTTCTTGTTGTATGGCATTACTGAAGGCTTCAAAAACTCCCTGGGAAATATTCATTCTGTTGGCATATTTTAAAAATTCCCCCACAGCTGACACTGTGTCAGTCTGTCTGCTGTTACTGCCACAAAAATAAACTTATACTGAAGCAGTTTTTCTGTTTTTTCAATTAATTTTAACCGCACAGAATGTGGGCGAAATATACTCTTACTGGAAATAATGTTTATTACGGGATTTGTGTGTGTGTGTGCATGTGAGTGTGTGCGTGTGTGCGTGCATGTGCGTGTGCGTGTGTGTGTGCATGTAATCCAGAATGCTCCTCTACATTCTGTGAAAGGTGGGACCTTCAAAGTTCTGATCGCCAGAGTTATGACTATTCGGATGCCATCCGTGGTCTCATACATTCCACACCGTCTTCTCATAAATCAAACAGGTATCACCCATTACATTTGGGCACACAGATCAGAGATCAAGACGTGAGTGAGTAACTTTTGATCCAGTTTCTGACCTGTCCTGCAAAGGCCAAAATGGAGGCCCAAGCACAGAGACCAGCACGTCTCTAGGCATGCATACGCGTATCTGACAACGGCAAGGAACATAACAGAGATAAACAGACAACGCCAGATGTGGGTGAATCATAACCATGCAAGTGTAGCTACACAACCACGCCGACTATCAACACTGATTTGAATAGGATTGCAGTTTTAATCAGTGAGACGGTAGCATGCTGAGCACTGGAACTGAATAATAAACTATGGGAATGTGTGTGAGTTTTAGGGAGAAAATAAATAGGGATGGTTCCTGGTGTGACTCAAGTAGTGACATCGGCTGGTGGCATCAGACAAGCAACCACAAACAGCCAGAATACAAATATAACAGCGGACCCTCTTAGGGTGAGATTTTTTAACCCAAGTAATTTTGTGCCATTTAACTTAATTTTTGCAATAACTTCAAGATTCACGAGGGAACACAGGGAGTAATTCACCACTAGAGAGCTGCTTGCTATAAAAAGCTATGGATGTGTGTGGGGAACTTTTGTGCATGGAGGTCATTTGTGCTTAGGGAAGTCTCCATGTGAGCAGAGTCCCCTGGGTCATAATGTCCTTCCAGTTCAAGTAAGGAACCTCTCCTACAATGGAACAGATCCTATGTGCAAATTCTCAACACTGCCACATAGTATCGCTCTGTTTTTTTCTTAAAGACATAGAGGAACACGGCATGACCAGGCAGGCAAGATTAGATTTTCTGCTTTTAATAACTTTGATAAATCGATTAAAATGTCTCCCAATGAATAACTTTACAGTTACAATTCCAGCTTACGAAGAGGGCAAACTGTACAAGATTGTCAATACAAAGATTACTAATAACATTTTTTGTATTTTCAAACAGCACGTACAAATAACTCCATGACAACATACTTAGATGCTACATAGCTTACATTAAACTATAAGAACAAGATGGCATCGATTGTTTATATTTTGGATCAAAATATGTATAGAAATGCCTGATCTGATGAAAAAAAATTATACATAATTTCTTGCTTAACAAAATAAATTAAATATACATGACTTCTGTTTAAAATCTATATAGAATTACTAAAGCTTTATATTTTGTGGTTAAATTTGACTCTAGTCCAAACAGCCATTGTCAATCTCCATTATTGCCTCAAGGATAGGAAGAGTTTATGGTAATTAAATAGTGTTATAGGCATTTTCTTAACTGTATAGTGAACCCAAGTGTGTTTTTTTTAACTGGTGGATATTTGATTTGGCAGTCCACTCAGCGCTGATGCATGACTTCAGATGTAAACACAGGATGACCTTGACACTGGGATCTGATGACTTTCGGTCTCTATCCCTTTACACGTTTCACAGACAAACCCCCCAGGACCTGCCAACCCCAGGCATTTGGATGTCGGCAGGTCCCACCACGACTTATCCAGCAAGCTGCACACGCTGCTTGTTCCCGAAGCCGACAAGAGGCGGGCAGAGAGGTGGCAGCCCGAGGCAGCAATAATGCAGTTTTCGGTTGGCAGCAATAGTGGTCAGGGAAACATACACATGTTCAAAAACACAAACAAAAAGACACAAAAACAAAAACTGTGAATAGTCAGGGACACCTGAGTACACAAGAGCTAAACCTGCCCTTTTGTGGTATTTCTAACACCAGCCTGCCATCTCAGAAAGGCCAACAGGACAGGAGCAGTGGAGGAAACCGAAAGGGAAGCAGTCCAAACCAAAATGAAGAAAGGCTGCCCATATTCCGCAGCATGCCCCCACTCCCCAAACTGCTGCGCATGGCTTTTTGAGGCAAAGTGGGGTTCGTGCAGTCAGGTGACATGAATATGAGCCTTATTAATCCCTGCTCGCTTTCGTGAGGCACTATTCTGCATTTTTCATAGCATTCCATTTCCCGCTATTATTAAACAGCATTTTCAAGTTCCTCTAATGATGATTAGAACTAATCGTATTCCAGAAAGCAACTCCTAAAGCGATCCCCGTAACAAAGTCCATTTCTGCTGTTTTGATTTATACCCAGAGAAGCCCTTTAAGTGCAGAATAAACATCACTTTTCAGCTGGTTTTCTTAATTCAGATTAGTCTATAGGAACACAGAAATGACTGGCCCGTAATGCATCCATTCTTCCTCTGTTACCAGTAACCTCCAACTGTGTTTGTCGGACCGCACCACAGCTTGAAGTCTGTGTCTGTTTTGTGCAGCCTTTCACCAAGATCACAGTACGAGCTCAAGAAAACTGGCATGAAAAATAAAGTTGAAACCCAAAACAAGCAAAGGGAATCTCACAGAAGCAACATAACCATGCTGATTTTGTCCCAGCTAAGTTATCTTCTTTGACCTCCTCCAGAAGGAAGAGCTCATGGATTTGTCTGTTGCATTTGTGGATCCCACAAAGTCTCTCCCTTCACGTGATTTACCTCAGGATGTGAAAGGTATGGGCATAGCAGTGAGGAAGGTCCTCCGAGGTACCTCATTTTAGGACAGAGGTCCAGGGACACAGTGCAGAGAGGGCAGGTATCCAGGCCAGATGGGGAGATGAAGCCAGAGCTTGGAGGCTAACACTGATAGTGAATGTGCTGATGCTGGTGCACCTTCCCGTCCACATGCGAGTGGGTGTGCGTATGGATGTCGGTGTAGATCTTTGGGTACATTTTAGGAGCCAGAGAAGTGCCCCCCTGGGTCAAGAGAAGCTGCTGTTGCTGGGCCAGGTACTCATCGTAGCTGAGGGATCCCATGCAGTCCTTGTCAGCAACAGGAAGGCCGACCCTGTCCCGGGGTAGCTGGCGGTGGGGGGCCTGGCCAGAAGGAGCGGTCACAGCACCACCCGAGGAGCAGTGCTTCTTAGACTGGCAGAGCCACAACAATATAGTCCCGAAGATGAAGACCACCCCCGCCGGTATCCCGATGATGACTGGCCAGGGCAGGCTGTGTGATGTCGGGATGGATACTATGATCGTGGGAGGTTTGGGGTCTAGAACAACAAAGGGGCAGAGTACAGGAGAAGTGTGAGGTTTAACCCTTGAGCCTTGAGGATAAAGGCATTTTTTCATAATTCACCAAACGTCACCAAATTAAACGAAAACTATATTGAGGTTTTACAAAAGTGCAGAAAAAAATTGTAATTCAGGAAGACTAGGGAAATTATGTATTGAATGGGTTGGCTCATTGGCAGTTCGCTTGGGCCATAGCAAACTCACTGTTTGCTATGGCACATGGCCAGAACCCCCAACTGAGGCACACGGGGTTGACGGAGCAATGAGGGTCGTCCCTACCTGGCAGGACTGTAAGGAAGGCACTGCGGAAGCTGTAGCCCATGGTGTTGGCGCCCAGACAGATGTACATGCCAGCGTTCTCCTCCTTGGCGCGGCTGATGAGCAACTTGTTAAGGTAGGAGCCGTCTGGCCGCGACAACACTTCACCCATGGGCAGCACCACAAACCGGTGGTCGCCCACCTCAATGGTGGAGTTGTACTTGCTTTCATCGCCCGGCTCCACTCGCTTCAGCCACTGGATGACGGGTTTAACATCACTGCGAACTTTGCACTGAAATGATGTCGTCCCTCCATAGTCCACTGTGGTGTTCAGTGGATGGGTGCCGGTCAAGATGGGCTTGGAGTTGGTACGTTCTACAATGGAGTCAAAAGGAAAACAACATCAGTGGCGAATACAAGAACAAAAAAGTGAGATAATAGATCCAGTTATCACAGGTGTGAATGCCTGCATTCATCTGAAGAAACGAGTATGGCATGCAATAGTAATGAGAATAGCATCAGAAACCTGGTGACCACATGTCAGCCCACAATTACAGTGAGATATACAGTCGGCCCTTGTTTATCGCGGTTAATCAGTTCCAGACTCTACCGCGATAAGTGAATTTCCGCAAAGTAGGATTCTTTATTTCGAAATCAAATTTTTCGTAGTTAGAGCATAGAAAACCTGTTTACGACCTTCTAAATACGGTTTTTACATTATTAGAGCCCTCTAGACATAATATAACACCCTTTAGTCACCATTACACTCATATTACCCAATATATTAGACAAAAAAAAGAAAACATGACATATTAGACGTTACAAATATCATATTATTATTGTACATTCAATTACTGCAATTTTTTTTGCAGATAAACTAAATTTATTTGAATCATGGATCCCAGCAAAAACATTCACAGATAGAAAAAGGCTTGTTTAAATTAAAAATACCGAAAATCAGTGCATATATAGCCTATAGTGCATATATTATTTATAATTAGCATTTCCAGACTCTGTCCGGAGTGGATATTATATACTGCACCAATTGACAGTAAGCTGACTTGCCGCGAAGCCTGGGGCTCGAGTGGAAGAGGAAGCGGGGAGCCACCACAGTTAACATTTAATCTTGCAGGTTTATTTTACTTTCACTTTCATGTTTTCGTGTAACGTGCTTTCCGTAAATATTAAAATGCAATTTTGAAATATTTTTACGGGAATGAATATATTTGAAAAACCGCAATAGAGTGAAGCCGCGGAAGTCGAAACACGAAGTGGCGAGGGACGACTGTATCTGGTTATGTGTTCATGGAGGCACATTGCTTAGGAAGCGGGTATAGATCCACATGACCAGTCATGTGCAGTAGTGCTGAGCGTTGTTCTGAAACTTCAGTTACTTTAAAATCTATTAATAATTCACCAAAAACCAGCAGTGAATGAGCTACCTGTTGGTACCATCCTTTCCCCTCCAAAATGGTGTATGAATGAATGTTGGTGTGGATCTCCAGATCTCAAAAATCTACTGAATTTGGTTCAATTACTAATTGGTGTGTATACAGTGGGACCCCCGCATCCCCAGTTTCAGTAACCACCGTTTCAGTTATCCGCGGTTTACCGCAGTCTGAAAAGAAAACTGGAAAATTCCAGAAATAAACAGTTTATAAGTTTCAAACCATGTGCCAAGTGAGTACAGCCTGTTACATACTGAAATCCGCCAGGGCGCCATTACAGGTTATGTACAGGTACATAATACAATATTTTTCATTGTAAATTAACGGAACAGTACATGCATTTCAATGTATGAATGTTAACGTCTCCATTTGCATGAGTGAGTGCGTATACATGGGTAGCGTCCTTCCATGTCTGGTTTAGATTGAGCAGAAAATGTCACATCTAAGACAAGGATGATGTTCGATTCACTTCCCCTTCTCTGCTTCTGGATTTAGTATCAACATGTGTTGCTGAGGCCGCCACACAGCTGCATTGTAACCAGCAGCAGATGGTCAGCAGGATGGATGAAGATTTCTCCTCAGAACACAGGCCAATTCCCCCACACCTCCCAAGCCACCCAACCTCCATAATATGCTCCTCATTCCAATGACTAATTCACTTTGCTCACTGCCACACATTCCGAACGCCTTCGAGGACATGGGCATCCCTTTAGCTGCCCTAAATTAATCCCGACGTGCTCTGTGACTCGACTCCATTTCCACTGACAGTTTGTGGAAGGATCCGAAACACTGCTGTCTACAGCAATCGCCAGCTAAATCTTTTTGAGCAAATCTTCCAAAAATGACACTATGTTGATATTACATCATGTTGCAAGTCAATAAAGATCTACTAAGGGATAGGGGGACATTTAGCTTTGAATACGATTTTTATTATGTCATTTCATGAAATGTCATTTTCACGATTTTTGTTTGTGTTTTGAGAAGACAGTTACATTCAGCAGGAGCCTTCTACCCATTTGGTCTGCGCAGGAGATATGATGTCTATGTGCTGATAAAACAGAACTGTTACTTACGGATCACTTCGACTTTATAGGTTGCGTTGATCTCGCCGGCCCTGTTGTAGACGCGACAGGTGTACTTCCCGCTGTGTTCCGGCGTCAGGTTCTTCAGGCTCAACGTCCACTTCTTCTTGCGACCCTCGCCCACCTCCTGCGGGGACAGCGGCTTGCTGTCCTTCAGCCAGGTGATGTCAGGCCGCGGGTTTCCGCTGGCGGCGCACTTGAGGCGGATGGAGCTGCCCACAGGCCGGGCGATCACCCGCTTGCGCATCTTGGCAGGTTGGGTGAACCGAGGCCTCACTATGGTACAATAGAGTAATTAGGAGGGGTAACTTAACGCAAGACTCCCTGCCAAATTAGGCAGACTATATCAGTTGTACCAACTAACCTTCAATACCAGTCCAAATAAATACCAATGAACACTCTGAATTTCATTCTAGTGATGATTTAACGATTTGTGTTATTTACATATAAAATATATGCAGAAGACTGAAAATCTAACAGTGATGACCACATCCATTCCTTCATTGTCAAGGCCAAAACGATTCCATCGGGCAAGCTAATGTTCAGTCATATTCCTTGGCATTCATTATGTTTTGTGAGGAATGGGATCTATTTCATTCTGTTTAAATAGACTGCCGTTCTGCATGTCAAAGGAATGCTCCAAAACACGTCTCATTCAGGGGGCCTAAGATAAATACTGCAGGGTTTCAAGGTAGTATATTGACTCACCCAGTTTAGCTGAAAGGTCGTCGGTGGCATATTCTGTGTTAGCCCCGTTGGGAGTCGCTGGTCCGTCCCGCCCAGAGCTGGAGTCATCTGCAGAGGAAGGGGGTCGGACAGTTAGTGCCCTTGCTGGTTAGCGATAACCACTGTGCTCCTCAGAGGGAGGCAAGCTTCAATCCAGACACCTGTTAGAAACAGCTTAAGAGTTAAACTCCACTATGAAAACAGATACAGCCACTGGCCACTGAACCAAAAATGTCTACGAAAGGTGACACAGTTTTTGCCAGCAAGCCACCTATATATATCGACATATTAAATGAAAGCAGGATGACGAATTACTGCTTTTTTGAGTACATAATCACTGCTGAGTTAAACAGGTTTCAGATGCAAAAATGAATGATTCTTAGGTTTCTTCCCTTTCTTGACCTTTGAGTGTGAAAGGATTGAAAGATGAACATGGATGTTTCTGACAGTCCGCTCCCTTAATGAACAGAGAGCGTGTGGCTCGGCCCTGATGCTGAGCTCCGGGGCAAGTGTGCCAACTCGCTGACCGTGAGCCATGTCCAGTTTTCCTCGGGTTTCAATGTGACGGCTGTTTGCTTGGCGGTCGGCAGTTTCACAGAGAATGGCACTTTGAAGCTGCCGCCCCCGGGAGGCGGGGTGAACTTCAGATATGCAGTTTAAAATTTCTACGGCATGGGCGGCAGCCTCATTGAGCTTTATTACCACTAAGCTCAATGCTCTCCATCTCATCGCAGTCATTCCGTTTTTCCTTCATCGCTCCTACTCTTACCCCCTGTGCAAAATGCACTAAAACAATAGCTGCACCCTGGAATAAAAATAAAGGCACAGCAGACAAGGGTGGTCAGATTTCCCAACAAAACAAGCTCCTGTAGCTGTCTTTATCAGAAGGAACATGAGCCGCCCACATATACTACAGGTCTGGAGGAGAAACTGAGTCAGCTTGGCTCCCCCATGACAACATTATTTGTATAACCCTTACACGGACTTTCTTTCACATCTCTGCGGTCTGCAAGCCTAGATCACGGCAAGAGTGCAACACTTTCCATTTGGAAATTGGAGTGCTGGGGTTTCCGTCTTATCAAAGAGCTCCTGATTTTCAATACTTTAGATCTTAAATAAGACTGACCGGGAGTGTGAACAGTGCTGACCGGTGAGAAGGGAATTAAATTCTCTGCCAGGTCATTAATAACTTGCTGGGACGGGTAACTTTTGAAGCTGGCTGTTCACACACTGTTGAGTCACAATTCTAACCAGTACTACACGATTTAAACCACACCTAGCTACTTTGTTTATGTACCTGAACAAGGCATCTCTACAGGTTTACGACATTGAGAGAGCTACCTTCCAACAACTGGGTTCCAAACAAAGCCGCCGTCTTCCGTTGTATTAAATCATCTTTATCCTTCTGTACGTGTGTAGACTCTGGCAGTAAAATGTGAGAGTCAGTCAGCATTACCCCGAGAAAACATACACTCAGCAGAGAAATGAGTGGGCGTCTCATGGTTAGACAATGCAGTGCACCGGCCCCTGGGCTGATTTACCGAATCCCAGCGTGTGAGAGCAGACGCGAAGGGTGGAACTGGCTCCTGCACCTCCTCAGCTGCCAGGTCTATGCTCCCTAAAGTTATGGGCCACCTTCCGAACTGAGACACTGTTGCATTAGGAACGAATCGAGCCCAAAGGTTGACAGGTTCATCGCCCGTGGAGCATATTTAGAGTCAACTCCACAAACATGTCTTTCAAATGTTTTTTGAATGAATATTTTCAAATGGGTATTAGATTCCATGTTGATGTCTCCATGTTCCATGATGATTCTCAATTGCAAACCCACGGGGCGTGTGGGGTCCAACTAAGTCTTGGACTAAAGGGCGATTTATTTTTTCCATACATGGAGACTTCGTTCTTCAAGTTGCTTTTAAAGAAGTAACTAAGAGCTTGGAACGATCCTCAATGAACCCCTTCACACAAACAACTCCCATCCAGCTTGTGAATATACTAAACCTTTAGTCAAACCACATTTTATTGCCCTCACTGTGACTAGGATTTCCAATAATTATTTTCTAGAAAGGCATGAAACATACTTTAAATGAATTAATGAAATTGCAGTTGAACTCTGGTTCTGGATGAACTCCTGCATAATTTACCACTAACCAATTTACAGTGAACAGATTTTTTTAAACCACCCATGTCTTCTGCACCAAATACAAATTGTTTTGACACACAAATACTATAATATATGTATTTCAAAGACGTCACTTAAAAGACTTAAGTCTTAAATATATCATATGAAACCTCAGTAAATTTACCATGTAGTTAACAGCTTTAACAAGAGAGGAAAAATATGCGTGTCGACAGGGTGGGAGTCTTTGGTGAAACAGGCTGCAATTAGTAATCTGTTTGGCTGGAGAAGTCCACACCAACCCATAGCTATGTCCCATCTCAGGGCCTGTAGCCTTCTAAGGCTGCATTCAAGGGCCAAATTCTTCACAGTGGTGCCACAAGGCTGTTCTGTTTCGAAGGATCCATCAAATGCTGCCTAGAAATGCATCCTGCTTTTCCCGGACTGCCAAGGAAGAATCCACCCGATGGGTCCTTCATGGCCCTATTTATCCCAAGATTCATTGTGTGGATTTTTAGAAGGATGCAATTTACAAAGGCTACACTGACCATGTCTTTATAATATAATACAATAATATGGTATAATACATTATGAAGGTATCTAATGCACATTATGGATAAGAGCTTCATTACAGTTTATGAAGTATTAAAAATCAACACTATAATGCCCTATGACAGTAAATAGAAGATGCTGTAATGCTTTATTAACTCTTATACTGACCATTATAATTCATTATGAAGGTATCTACAGTGCATTATAGATGACAGCTTTAAGTAAAGTGTTACCAGTGGGATCTAGTCCTAGCATAAAACATTCATCTACTGTGAAGGTAGAAGCTAAAATAGCATTAGCATGGAAGTGAAAATTTGCTGAGATTTGTCCTGAGGAGGTGGCCAGGGCAGCGTGGCCCTGCCTACAGCCTTCTGCACCAAACCTGGCTGTTTGATACTCCCAGGACTATGTGCTAGTTTCACATAAATAAACATGGTGGCCATCAATCCCGTAACATGACACCCCAGAGAAGTTCAAAAGCTCTGGGGAAGGTGATGCGATCAACATGCCTCATTAGGGAAGTGCCTGAGCAGATGGATGAAGGAACCAGAGGAAATGGAGAGGAGAGAAAAACGGTAGTTAGAGAACATGAGAGGATGGTCAGCGGACAAAACACAGATGGATAGACAAGAGGGTGTAGACAGAAAAGTTGTAATTAGAAGTGGGAGGAAGAAGTTCATGGTCAACCCAAAAGTGTAGGCTATGTGCGGAAAGTGTATTGATCTAGTATTTTAAATTGTTTAAGCAACTCTGCACACAGGATATGAGGCAGTACTGGAGAAATTAAAATCATAGTGAGAGGGTAGATCAATAAATCTGAGTATAACTTATCAGGCACATAAAGTCACAAACACATGTCCTGCAGTGTGCTGTGCTTGTACCTGGTCCATCAGACATCCAGCACATTTGAGCTCCAACCCACTAAATCAGCTCCATCTCTCCTTGAATCTGAGTCTTATTTTGTGGAGCTCAGGGTTGACCCTACTTTAAATCCTTCCTTTTATATCTCTGGATCACTTTTAGGACAGAAGAGCCTTGAGGGCAGAGTGGGAGTCGCATGGAAGGAGAAAAGCTCAAGAATATGGAAGGGAAAGATGAAAACATCAGAACAGAAACACAGCCCCTCGTAGAAGGAGAAATGCTGGAGTGTAGATGGCGAAAATGAAAGGTCTCGTCATCAGGCAACTTAGTGCATATCCTCAGCAGAACTGTGCTTTGACATGATGCGTAACATGTGTCTTCTATCCATCAAGTACTTTGGCAGAGCCCACAGAAAGCACCTACAACATCGCTGACTTTATTGAGTGTGCAAGAAAAGTATCCTGGAAAACCATTTAAGTCAGTTAGAGAGTTCCATCCAAGTTTCTAGAGACTATTTCTTTCATGACTTGCATGCATTTTGTAAATCTTGTTAATTTAAACATTTTTCATGCTACATGTCATCTTATTCTGTTTATCATCTGCATGTAGGACAAGTTGTGGATCAAGACCTTAACCACTTAGCCAGAAAGTGCAGTAAGGCTCAGTCCTAGGTCCACTGCAGTTTCTTTGCCAAACATGGTCTCTTAAGTTTGCACTTTCAGGGTATTCTGTATAACTCATGACTACATTACCCAATACACTTACCCCAGCTACAATATCAACCCTGGTTTATGGGCTATATAGACACAGCCGACTAAATTGTAAGGCTACACAATTGTCATTATTTGCTAGTCTGCTAATTAACCTACTTGTCACTACGATGCATTTTTTACATTTTCATAGTCCTTACTGATTTGAGCCTAAGCCTTTGTGTTACTGCAGCAACACATACAACCGTAAACTCTGGTAGAGACACGCAAATGTTTGTATGAAATCTGCATGTCATCACATGCATAATCCCTCAAAGAAAGAGGACGTGGAGCGGTAACAGGTAACACTTAAGTGACTTCATAGATGATAAGAAGCTACTTCATCTCCTGTACACATGTGCATGTGTTTCTCAATCCTTTTTTTTAAACTTTAAAGGCATGTAATCTGGCATCCAGAAATGAGGACTAATTTCTGCCTCTTGACAGGAATTTTAAAAAATCTGCTGCATCAACAAAAAACAACATTAAACACAGAAATCATAAGGAAAAGCAATCAAAAAAAAAACAATTATATACATATCTGGCAACATCACATGACACCAAATTAAGGTGGGTTTTTGGTGCCCGAGCCTGTGAGTGGAGTTTTGTGGGGATGTGCTCAAGCTGATGCTGGGCCCGGAGTCCTAATCACAGCCACCTGAGAGGACGTAGCCTTGCTGTGCTTCAGCCTGCGTGTCCCTCAGAATAAAGGCAAGGTAGGGTTTCAGTGGTGGTAGCCAGGAGGTAGAAGCAAGTTTGTTTGTTCAAGCTGCAGCCGTCTCCTTTGTGCTCCCTGTCCTTGATTGTAATTAGGGAAAAGGCAAAAAAAAGCTATCTCTTTTGCAGGTGCAGGGAGTTAAGGCGGAGCTGCACTAAACTGGAATTCCCGGTACATCCTGTGGTATCATATCACCTGTTAGCACTATATCAGGGTAGCCGTCAAGAGAAGGAAGGAGGATGACAGTGATGGGATGAAGAATGGCATACTTCCCCCCATAAGGTACCGGCAGTGTTGCAGGTATTGGACAGGGTTATCCTCCTCGGCCTACAGGAGGGCTGAGGCAGAGTGCATCATATGGCCAGTAGGGGTCAGTGCAGGCTGAGCAGCCCAGTTGGCTACTGACAGTCCAGGTTTCCAGCCACCTATCTGGACTTCTGTAGAGTGTTCCCCTTTTAGTCCCCTTGTCCTCCTTTTTCCTCTCCCCACCCACCTCCCCATCAAAAACTAGGACTACTCTCTTCAAACCTCATTCACAAAAATAATGTGAGACGCCCAAACACACACATACTACAGAAGATATACGGTTCTTGGCTTCTATAGTATGTGTATGATATAGACCCCCCTCCCCAACAGCTTTTCATGGGATGTCCTCCGTTTTGTGCCTTAGTCCTCCGTTTTGTGCCTTAGTCCTCCGCTTTGTGCCTTAGTCCTCCATTTTGGACTCAGGTTTCCTCCTTTTTAGAATCATGCCATTGGTCACTGGCCATTGGTCATTATGAGTCTATCACCATCAATTGGAAAAGAAGTCCTAATTTTCTCCGTTTACAGTAAATGAATCACTCCGTCTGCTAACACAGTTACATTCGGAGTAGGCTCTGCAAATTCATTAAATAAAAGTATAAGAACATAAGAAATTAACAAACAAGAGGAGGCCATTTGGCCCATCAAGCTTGTTTGAGGAGAACTTAACTAAATGCTCAGAGTTGTTAAAATCTTATCTAGCTCTGATTTAAAGGAACCCAGGGTTTTAGCTTGCGCTACACTAGCAGGAA
>JAODKC010000016.1:17402439-17413000 GCA_026777985.1 Mormyrops attenuatus | reverse complement strand
GACCCTATTCCAGGCAGCACGGTGCACAAGGCCACGCCAGGCAATTTCACTATTACCCAAACATAACCAAAAGGGCAAACCATTTTTAAAATCAATTCTAGACATTTTCTTTGTTTGTGCTCCCAGTAAAAATCACGTGCCACCTTCTCAGCATTCAGAGCTGCCTTTGTAGTGGTCTGGCAGAGAGCAGATGGCGAAAGCTTCAGAAGAGTAAGAGTGATCACCTCGGAGGAAAGGTACGGCAGCTGAGCTGGGGGGGCAAGGCCTCGGCTCTCAATGTCTAAACATCGGACTACAATACGGACTGTTGATATTCTTCAGCCCCAGAAATTCCATAAGCTGGACAATCGACTAATAGATGGCTAAAAACACACAGTAACTGACAAGTTCATAATAAGGCACTTTGACGTCGAAAACAGCATGGATCAGAAATAATAAAAGCAGACTTGGCTCTCATATAGAGTGCGGCTGTTTTCCTCTTCATAACATGGATGTGAATTAAGTTGGAGGGACGTAATGATCAAAACTGTTCTTCCTATCATTAAGTTTTCTGATGACGTGCCACTTTCGTGTGTCCACATAATAATGTGATTTCAGCCACTCCTTTGGCTTTATTCGCAGTGTCTCTCTTAATTATCTCAAAGTTAAAAAATGAAGTGGTCACTCATGGTCACTTTGTCAACAGTATGCATTATTCATTGTTAGTTGTTCATTGTCTGTTGTTTATTGCTTATTTCATGTTATTTCATGTTTGAATCCTTGAACCCTAAGGTGATTGAAAACATTAGACAAAAAAACACATGTGTTATTGGGATGTATTTATTTGTTTTACAGATTTCAACGACGCCAGTGGTAGAGTGTGAAAGCTGGTAGAGCACATGCTAGAGTACCAGTTAGACTTTGTCACCCCGATCAGATTTTTTCATTTATTACTGTTGCATTATTGATGTCTTACACCAAGAAAACACTTTGGCTTCACTGTAATTTACCAAATATTATACCAGAATTCTTGTGGATAGAACAGAGTGTCATTTACAGCACAGAACATCAGTGGTCTGGAGGCCAAAAACGTGAGGGATGACGGTTTTCTTGATAGTTCCTTGGACTATACAATGACCCTTAATTTCCACAGGTGAGGTGCCACCCAGGGTGGAAATAATAAGGATTTTTTTTTATAGATAACTTTGCCCTTGAAAACGTAGCTGTAGCCTTTTTTTTTTAACAGAGCTTGTTAACAAAGATTTATTTTTTTGTCCAAAAGGCGATGACACGTTTTGTGTAGATGTAATCCAAACACGCAATGAGAATCACACAACGTTATGTTACACTCTTGTTCGTAATAACAAACAGGTTTGTTCGGGCAGATGTGTTGCCAGCTGGGTTTGAGGCAGGGTATAAATCTACAGGCACAGCGTCAATAAATCACAGCTGGCCGGCTTCCTACAGCACACGCCAGACTCACTAACACAGCGCCGTCTGGCACTTAGCAAGAAACTGCCATTCTTTGAATCAAACTATTATTCTGTTTTCGAATGACATTTCAAATGTAAAAATTAACAATGATAATAATTTCAGCTCTTAACTTTGAACTGTATTTGGCTACATTCAAGTATTAGCTCTTTGCAAGGGGGACCGCTCTTAATTAAATGCGGTGTGACTTTGTGCCATCACAGAGGTAAAACGATATCATTTTATTTCCAGAAAACTCCCCATGTGCACCTATATTTCACACCGGCTCACAGATTAAGTGGCTAAATTGATCAGGTGTTGTGGTTAGACCAAGGAAACGATATTCTTCTAAAATTAGAGGAAACATTACTGGCAATTATGAGTAAAAATCTGGATTTAAATATGATATGAACCAGTAGAACATGAAGGAACTGCCAAATTTAAATCAAGGTGATTATTGATATGTACATCACATCCAAAAAACACTGTCGAGTTGTTGGTCTTTCAGTCAAACTTTTGTGAAAACATATTAGATTCCGGCAAAATCCTGTGTGACCGCAGGCCCGCAGATATTCATGATTATTTGTTTCTTTGCTGCTACCTCAATGTGCTGTTTTTTAAAGGGGGTCTGACTGGAACATCGCAAGCTCCAGCAGTGGAGTCCCGCAGTGGCCCTGACAAGCATGTAAACTGCCCTACAGAAAGGATTCCTCCTGGCTCCTCTTCCTTCCCTCCTTATTCTTCCCATTCCCCCTCCTCCGTTCAGGGCGTGAAAGGAAGCGTAGCCGTGACAGAGCGTCCTTGGAGCGTCCCAGTGACTCCTCTTCCCATCCTTTCATGGACAGCCAAGCGCATAATGTAATTCCAGGCCAGACCTGGGCCTCACCGTCTCAGGATCTGGTTTGTTTTGCTTTTATTTCACTTTCAGCCAGTTTGAGTAACCATTAGCAACATGCGTCAAAGCCGTCTGTATTCATTCTATTGGTGGCTTACCCTTCAGAGGTGCCAGAGAGCAGGCAGCATGGTCCCATCTCTCAACATCACAGCTGAGTAACAGTCTACAATTCATAAAATGAGAATTCTATTTGGGCGCCATCTAACATTGTCCCATTACTTTTGCCACATTAGTGACACTTCTTTCTGATGTTAAATTGCTATTTTCATTATGTGACAGTGCAGCCAGGACAAGACTATTACTAATCATTACAATTACTGTAAAGATTTCATTATACAATGATAAAATGCTTCTGCAGAAATGTATGCATATTGTTAGCATTGTAAACTCAAATCTGTTTAAGATGTGAGCCTTTTAAGGAAATGAATGACTGAGTGGTGATAATTTATAATCTGATAGCGCCATATTGGATACAGATGCAGTGCACACAGATCTACTTGAGCTGGGAATGTGCAACAGGGGCGTGTTTGAACAGAACACTCCATCAGAGGGGTGAACATTCCAGAAGGACAGCAGTCCACACAGCTGGACTGTCAGGGGTGCTGCGCAGGTAATGCCCGTCTGTAACCAGTTACAAGCTGGTACCAAAAATCATCCAACACCCTCATACTTTTATGAGACTTTCTTTCCTGCATTGAGGTTTGTAGGGGGCCAGATGTTTGTCTCAAAGAGTAAGCAGGACGTGAATGGAGAATTCACATAAATTTGATGACTTGAACTACAACATTTGTGTGAACAGCACATGAAAAATAGCTGGAAGAGTAACCTTTGTTGCAATTTCCTGTCCTGAAAACTCCCTGCGATGATGCGGGAGGGGCCCCGGTTTAATTAGAAGTGACTGGCTACTGTGTCATCAAGTAAAGCACTGCTTTGCGGATAAGGTGACCGCATCTGTTACACAAACTAACACCGTCAGGAGTCCTTAATCATCTTTGGAGTCTGAGCTTGTGGGAAGTCAGTGCTGACTATTGAGTTCCAGTCACTCTTGGTTCACACAGTAGATATTCAGTAGACTGGTGCTGGTGCATTAGGTTTAAGTCCTAAAGCTGACTCTTCTGGAAAGTCAGATGGTGGGTATGTACGATGCTGCCCGAGTGTGGCGGCCAAGCATGATGAACAATTGCTAATCACGAGGCTAACAAACACACATATTTGAGGACACATGAGCTGTGTGGGTCAGAGGCCGGCACTAAATGGGGTTTATAAATAGACAAGAGTGCTGGCAAGCCAGGGGGGAGAAGGGTGACCGGATGCCTAAGTCAGCCAGAGGCATTACAGCATATTGCAGATTGGCCATAGAGCAGCCTGTGGTAGCAGATAGGGGTACAGAGAGGCCTACCATAGGAGGAATGGGTATAGAGAGACTGACAGTAGGAGGAATGGGTATACAGAGATCGACAGTAGGAGAAATGGGTATACAGAGACCGACAGTAGGAGGAATGGGTATACAGACACTGACAGTAGGAGGGATGGGTATACAGAGACTGACAGTAGGAGAAATGGGTATAGAGAGACCAACAGTAGGAGGAATGGGTAAACAGAGATCGACAGTAGGAGGAATGGGTATACAGAGACCGACAGTAGGAGGAATGGGTATACAGACACTGACAGTAGGAGGGATGGGTATACAGAGACTGACAGTAGGAGAAATGGGTATAGAGAGACCAACAGTAGGAGGAATGGGTAAACAGAGATCGACAGTAGGAGGAATGGGTATACAGAGACTGACAGTAGGAGGAATGGGTATACAGACACTGACAGTAGGAGGAATGGGTATACAGAGACCGACAGTAGGAGGAATGGGTATACAGACACTGACAGTAGGAGGAATGGGTAAACAGAGATCGACAGTAGAAGGAATGGGTATACAGAGACCGACAGTAGGAGGAATGGGTATACAGACACTGACAGTAGGAGGAATGGGCAGACCGAGAGAGACCGAGAATAGGAAAAATGGGTATAAAGAGGTTTTCTGTAACATAAATGGATATTGAGAAGCCTGCTCTGTAATATTGCTGTAGTGAGGCCTTCCAGAGTTGAAATGGGTATAGCAAAGACTGCTGTGGGAAAGGGGCTATCAAGAGGCTTACTATAGGAGTTTTGTAATCAGTGACGCTCTGCTTAGAAGTACATTCTGGGTTCTGTAATAGAGCAGTTCATGATGTAGCTTTTTAGGTTTGCTGTTCAGGAACCTGGTTCCTGGTTCTGAGTTCCTGGGCTGTCTGGACCGGCAACTTTTGTAGTTCCTAGTCACCTCTGTTTGTCGCTTTTACACTGCACAACAGGAACCATGACATATGTAAAATATATATGGGTGATGCAAAAAGTTCATAGATTAAACTTAGAGATGCATGATGTATCAGTCAACAGATAGGTATCGAAATCAGCCCAATGTGTCGATCTTAGCCGATGATTAATTGTAATATTAAAATTTCGCAGCATCAGCACTAAAGACACAGCTACTAAAATAATGGAGATGAATGCATTGGATGCTCATTTTCTGTAGTGGAGGACGAGGGTTTTCATCAGCTCATTCACCACGTAGAAGTATGGTTGCCACCTTCAATCTCAAGAAACAAAGCCCCCCCCCAGGTACCTGACAATAAAAGCAACCAATATTGGGGATCAATCGGGCGGTCCAAATATCAGTTATCGGTACGGGTCAAAATTTCCAAATTAGTGCACCACTAGTTAAACTTCATAAGTAATTTCATACGTGACAAAACAATGGAGGATATACAAGTCAGTTTGTTAATTACTGTTCTGTATTTTTTAGCCATGATTTGTAGGTTTGTTCGTCTTAAAGACATATATGACTAGAAATAAAACAACAGCAAAGTCCGACCATAAAAAAGCCGAAGACTTTTACGTCGAATTGAATTTGAAACGATAAAATCTTCCAAGGCAGAAATATGGAGACATAATAACATATATTTTGAAATAGGTTGCATTGGAGTTTGTGGTGAATAAGCAAAGTTTATTCCTATAAGCCCCAATCCAGTAGTTCCTGGTTAAACAAAAAGTACCTACACCGAAGTAGAGATTAAATAAATGATGAGGAACTACACTCAGGCTGAGTTCGGGTGGTAGTAGTGACAGAAGTTACAGAGTTTCTAAAAAGTTCCTGGTTCGTGGAAAAAGTTCCTGCGATGGGAAAGGGCCCTTTGTCTTGGATGAAATGTCATCCTGTACTGTGCTGATTGTGCTGACCATTACAGGTGTGATGGTAGTGTGTAGAACCTTGGCTTTTGCCAGTGATGACACCCGACTCTGTGTGTGAGTGTGCCCTGCAATGGGTTGGCGCCTCATCCTGGGTTGTTTGCTGTCTTGCACCCATAGGCTCCAGACCCCCCGGAAGCCTGAACAGGATAAGCAGTTCCAGAAAATGGATGGATGGATGGATGGATGGGTGGACGGACACTATATGAAGGGCACAAGACATTACCATTTAAATTATAGACTTCATGACAAAGCATGACAAAGAGATGAATTGTAAAAACACGACCAGGAAAACTCTTCTCAATATATGAAAAAGTTGGTGCAGAATCATTTTACTATGGTCAGGCTTTTTATTGCTCACAATAAAAGTCAGCTTTAATATACTGTATGTCCAGTTTTGTTTTCTTTTTTATCTTTCAATAAAGTAGCAACAGATTTCTTCCACTGCATTTCTGTAGCCAAAAAGAAGTCCACTTAGTCATGCGTGCTGGCCAGACACGAACAGCGTTGGCTCCGAAGACAGACAAGCCTGATCAAAATTGTAGCTTAACACTTGCTTTTTCTGCACTATATTACTGATAAGGGAATGAAAAGAACAGTGAGCAGCATTTGAGGAACATCTGCACAGTGAAGGGCAGAGTTTAATTACAGGACTCGCTGAATGAGCCATAGCAGCCAGCTCTCCTGAATGCTGGGATCAGCCAGTTTACTGGTCTCTGTCCTCCTTTTCGGTAATGGGCCCCTCCCCCAGTGGTACCAGCCTCCTTGAAGATCTCAGCTCACAAAGCCCTACCCCCCCATCCCGCACCGTGGGCCTGTGGACATGGCCCTATTGAGGGTCACTGAAGTACAAATAAAGACAAATTTGCCAAGCTGAGCCCAATGATGCCCCAGTTAGCACATGAAAGCCGCCCCCCCCGGGGGGGCCAGTGGGGGAAGGTCCACATCAGAGGAGCGACTTGACGCATTCCATCTCTCTCTGCCCCAAGCATGCCTTGTCCTCGGCCCCCCCTCCTAGATCCATTGTAAAAGCCTAGTTAGAGGGATTGGATTGTGGAATTGCTTTAACAATGACCCCCCCGCCACCTCCCCGTCTTAACCTGTGTGGATCCATGTTCAGATGCAGACCATGGTTGGCCATAGCCGCCAATTACATTTAAGAGAGGCGCAGCATCCATGCTGGGATAGGCCGGAAGAACATTTTTTGAGACACCCAGTACCTGTCTCCCCAGCACTGGCCCTCCATGGAAGCATCTCCCTTTCAGGGAACAAACACACCCTCACTGATGCAGCGACGCTGTACCCAGGGGGGGTTGGAGATGTCCAGCCCCATTTGCATTAATATGGCCTGCTTACCAGCATACGCCAGGCTCTTTGTTTCACTTGGCTGGGTATGGGCCATTGTTGTGGCTTCCATTTGTCTGCACTGCTCAGTTTCTCCCATGGACATCAGGATAATCATGTCACCATTATGGACATCCCATGGGTATGTATCCGGAGTATCAGGGAGCTGGCTAAGTTCACATATCTTTGCAGAGCAGAGTATGACGGGCTGAGATGCTCCTTGGATCACTGTAGAAGGATACTTGATATTTGGTAAAGCTTTAGATTAATTGCACCTTCATAATGCATTCATCATGCATTCATAGAGCATTCAGTGCACCTTCATCATGCATTCACCATGCATTCATAGAACATTCAATGAACCTTCATAATGCATTCATAGATCATTCATGAGCAAGATGTAAGTACCATAATATCCTAACATACTTTAACAGCTTTATTATACATTAATAACATACAGCAAACAATTATACGAGTGTAATGTTTGTTATCATAAAATATTTGTTATTATAAAGTGTTACTGACCTAATATCACTGTCTCTTACTTACTCTCCAACATTAAAAGTTCTTCTGATTACAAAACCATTAAATTAAGGATTAAATATAGTGAATTGATTGATGAATTGATACATTCATTACGTATTATTTTTTGTGAAAATCAAAATTTGAGAGCAAGCTGATCGTACACAGGAAAAATACAGGAAGATTTCAGGACGCACTAAACCAAAGTGACCCCTCACCATTGTATGGTAATGAGCACAGAACAACAATATTTTTTTCGCACGTTTACCCACAGCACACCGTGGCTGTGACACATGAATGTCAGAAATGAAGTCATAGACCCTGGTGGATCTAAGTCCTCGTCAAAGTCTTTCGTCTCCACACCGAGCCTCCCAATTTATGTAAACAAACCCGAGAAGCGCGGATAAACGCCTCCAAGCCCAGCGAAACATATCACTCAGTTAATGGGACACTGCGGGGAGCCCTCACTGCTTCACTTTGCGAGTAACAGGATCAGCATTCTTAGGCCTGACACTAGTGCAGCCGCGGCTGCGAGCCCCAGCGTCACGCTGCGCAGACTCCAGCAACTGTGTCTCCGCATGCAGAGCTGCCTGGATCCACCAGCGCCAAACCACAGCCACCACAGGTAGTGAAACTCAGCCTGCATTATGAGAGCCCACAGCCATGGACTGCTTTGCTATGAAAAACACTCAACAAGTATCCCCGGAAATTTGGCATTTCTGTCCTGGATGATTCCTTCACAAGACAACCCAAACATTTTATTGGCACGTTTTAGAAGCTGTCTGTGATCCAGTACTGGATAAATGGTTGATGGATGGATCTGAGAATTTTACAGTCTGTTTATCTATATGTATCCTTTTATCACAACGTAATCACCAGCTTCACTCTCTGTAACTGATTCTTTAGAATGAAACCCTTTTCTAATAAACTTGTTGGAATGTTTTAAAATTTCAGCCCAGACATTTTCAAAACACTGCTGCCACAAAGACTGCTACAGTTTTGCCCTTTTCAAAGACATTCAGAATTAACAAGAACAAATTACTTGGATGATCTACAGTGTTATAATTGGAGTGTTTACATTTCACATTCACTGGCAGTATTCTGGGGTAAACTCACTTCATGCAATTATTTTGGAACAAGGTCCATGTGTTAAGCATATAGGCACTTGCATATAAACAATATGAACAATTCGTCTAACGCTTCAAGAAAAAATGCTAGTTGAACACCAAGACCCAAAGTTCTGGCACCTTGCTAATATTTAATAAGAGCTCAGTACATGAGGCTCATCGAGAGAGCATGTCTATGACACTGTTGTCCATCTCCGTAATCTACTCTGAGACCCAGGTACAGTGCAGTTTCAACCTCCATTCAAAAGTTCACTTCATGGTTACCCTTCACAGTGGACATAATGTCAGCGTTGTGGAATTTGCAGAACGATCTGTGGAACTTCACTGGTCTTCAGCTCCTTGTGGAGCTGCAGTGGGAACAGGCCAGTGAGACCCCAGCGTCCATCCTGGCCGAGCTGAGCAATGACCACAGGAGGCCCAGGTACAAGCCAGGTGCAGCCAGGTCTGCTGGAGCCATGCCACAATACCATTTGGCCCCTTTCGTCTCTAATCACAAAACCTTCTTTGTCAATCCTTCCACCAGCAGGCTAAAGCATGACGTCAACGTTATTTCAAGGGGTTGCGGGCCAACTATAATAACCCTTCCTAAAAAAAAGCCTCCAGTGGGAGGAACATTCTCCTGCAGCTTCCAGGGCATACATTCCTTACTGCTTCCCCGTCTCCCAACTCAAACACTGCTCCACGATTCCTTACATTTCTTTCCAAATCCCGCTCAGCTCAGGGCTGAGAAACACAGACGTACAGCTGTCACGTCTTCTCATTTGAGCAAAAGTATTATCTGCTGAGGAAATGGACCGTGGCTCTGGAAGAACCCGATTCGAGAAGCAAGAAGGCAAAGAAAGAGAGGGGTTAAGCTGCAAAGAATTACAGAATGGTGAATCATAAGGTGGCATTTTTATGGCTGATCTGTGTTGGAGACTCTGGCTACCTTGATGGAACACAAAAATGCTCGGTAAAACCATTACTGTGCACACCTAGTGCCGGCACCTCCTAATTTACAGATTTACAGGCAGGTGCTAAAAGAAGCACCATTTTAAATGCCTTCGTAATTTAATAAAACTACAACTAAGCTGTGTCTAAGGCTAGGATCTAAATCTTTGAAGAGATTTTAAATGAATACAAATAGTTTGATTAAAAGAAAAAGTTAACCTAGTCTAAATCTAACAACGATTGCAAAGAGATATCTTGAAGAATGTGAGAACTGGCTAGATACTTCAGATCTGGATATTTTTTCTCAATGAATGACATTCATTACTGCGATTCTCTACAGAGAACAAACTCTTTCAGCTTTTTAGGTCCGTAATATTCATGATGAAGCAGTTACATGGTTTGTGTCAAGACAGCTGGAAGCTCAAAGAGTGTTTACATAAGAGTGTTAAATTTATGTAGGCGTGTTAACATGTCGTGCCTCAAGAAATTCTTAACAGAGTTGTACTGTTTCTGTTTAGCAGTGATTAATCTTGTATGGTGGAAATTATTTGAATAATTTCTAAACAGACATGAACTGAACTAATTATAACTGGAAGTACAAAGTAAGGAAGCATTCTAGGACAGACTGAGACTTATCACTACTTTAAGTTAAAAGTCGCACCATTTACACCGATTTTAAGGTGTTTCCCGCAAGTCTTTCACACCGGCTCCTTTCCCTCCGATCCCTTCTCTGTGATTTAAGGACCCTCCCCCTGTGTCTTTGGGGGTGCCTGTCTGTTACGTGCTCCAGATGCTGGACCCTAGGTTATCGCTCTATAAATCATTCCTTCGCACCCTGACACCTTACATTATGTGTCCAGTCTGCTCCACTTCAGACCACGTCAACAACGTCAGGACTCCTGAGATTTAACAATAAAACTCCCTGACTGGGGTTATGGTCGCCTAACTGTGGGTTGTTTTCGTATCCTGGTGCTGACCTCCCCCCGTAGTGTGGGAGACAGGTGGCCACGTGTTG
>JAODKC010000016.1:17381988-17402415 GCA_026777985.1 Mormyrops attenuatus | reverse complement strand
CCCTAAGCCAGCTCTGCAAAGTGCTGCCAGGGCTGTGGCAGAGCGGGAAAGCCCAGGCCACAACAGGAGGACACAAACCCACCCTGTTTACACAGGATGGCTATGAATAATCGCGACATGACAATGTAATAATAGCTGGCACCAGAACTTTAAACGGCTGCGTCGCGGGGCTGCGTAAGAGGCCCAGTCCCCCACAACCCATTGGACAGGGGGCCTCCGCTGTCAGGCTCGGCAGGTGTCGGGACAGCGCTCCAGACAGAGTCCGAACAGCCGGCCAGCGAGGATCGGGCAGGCGCCGCAACACAAGTGCGCCAGATTTTTGGGATGGCTGTGGACCAGGCTGGCTGACGGAGCCTCACAGTAGGACCCATAGAGCTATACTCTCAGCCACTGCATAGACCCACAGGGCTGTTCGATGGACCCACACAACAGCGGCCACAGCGCCGAGCTCTGGGCTCATCACTGCGCCTTCACACTGGACAAAGCACTGGACTCTAAGCCGATTGCTGGAGCCTTGCCATAAAATCCACAGTTGGGGGCTGTAGGCTGTAGGGGTAGGAAATGGAGGATCAGGATTAAACAGCGCTAAGCATTTTACTACAGTGGGCATCAGGTTATGGACATAAACAGGCAACCAGGCTGGGGATTCAGTTCACAGAAGGGACCTTGATGCAGTAAGCCTAAGCAAGGTACTTAACCTGAATTACTCCAGTAAAATATCCAGTGGGATAAACCTGAATAAAACTATAAGCTGCTTAGGGCAGTAGCTAAGCAACATGGACACATACACACTTCACCCCCTACTGGGGTAATTACGTGTGAAAACAAAGCACTGCAGGTCTCTCTTTATAGTGGGCAAATAGTGTGGCTTTGATGGTTCCATGAAACATAAATATGTCACTGTGCCTCATAGCAGTTCCAGGCGGGTGTGGAGAAAAAACAATAAGAGGCAGGGGTGTTTTCAGGGGGGCGTCGAGAAGATCAGCAAGGGCTGCGTGTCGGGGGAGGTGGCCAGGAAGCGGGGAGCAGACTGGGCTTCTCCCAGCGCCGTGGCTAATGGGCCGAGGGTAATGTCTTTACCAGGCGTGGGGCACCAGAGCAAGGGAGGTTTTGCAGCCCCTGGGTTTTCATCTGACTCTGCTCATTAGCGTCCGGTTGCCCCCTCCTGCTCAGAGCGTGGCTCCGGGGAGGCCATCGCCGCCCCCTCCTGCCTGCTTCGCTGTCGCCCTACTGCCCCAGTGCTTCCTGGGAAACACGTGTCAGCATGAGCGAACCGCTGTCTGGGTGCATATGCGCATCAGAGCCAAACTGTCCTCACACCACCAACACAGCGTCATATTCTGCTCACCGTCCGTCAGCTGCCGCCACGCCAGCACGTGTCTTTGAGTACAAAGGCTGTGGTATCAATTAAAATGGTTAACTACTGTTTTACAGGAAACCCACAGGATTGGTTGTTCTGTTTGGCACAGTGAGCGCATCATAGACAAAAAGCCTTGGAAAATATATAACTCTTAGAAGACAAAACAAAAGCTACTGGTAGTTTCTAACGAAAGCAGCTGGATTGGCAGGAGAAGCAGAAAATCATTGTGCACCCTGCTTTTAAAGCAAACCCCCCCCCTTGAAGATGCAGACAAACTATTCTAAGGAAGAAATGGCAAAATAAATAAATAAATAAAAATGTAGAAGTCACACAGTTTCTTCTGAACACAAAATAATTTCAGGTTGAGCAGTTATAAAAAAAAACTACTGGTAAATATAAGTCACGAAGTGGATTACTTAACATTACCTATGTCCAACAATAACTTTAGTAGCAAACTTTTCCTTGTAGTTAAACCGCAAAAGTGCATGGCTGCAGACTTCAGTATTTGGATGAGGAACAGGTACCTTCAGTGACGCCTGGTTTGGACACTTGGTGACGCAAGGCGAGACTGGCCAAAAATTTCTGAGCGGGTTATTACCCTGAAAAAGATGCCAAAGTCAAAGTGTGAATAGAGAAAAAACACTACCAAGTCAACAACCATTAACAAGCGCATACCCCAGGCCATGGGGTATTTGGGTATCTGGTGCTGACAGACAGGGGCTCCCCAAATCGAGAAGCTCAGAGAAGGGCCCAGGTTTGCAGGGTGACTCACGTGAGGGGCCAAAAAAAAAAAACAACGAAAGCTAACTGAGCATTTCAGACAAAAGTGAAACTGAAAGTCACAGAAATATGGGAAACCAGGACCAACAAACTAATGTAGCTACAGAATAGGACAGGAATGAACAAGGAACATTGGGACAAGCAAAGCTCTGTGCTGCCTATCCACGCGGCCAGGCAAGGCTCTGTGCTGCCTATCCACACTGTAGCAGGCCACGACTAGACTACGCCACCCTTACTTTGTCAGAGCTTAAGAGAAGCTCCCCAAAATGACACGTTACACATAAAAAAATATATATAAACTTTATTAAACAATCAAAGTATCCGAGGTTTGTTGAAAAAGCATAAACCGATATGCTGCACCAAGTTTCATCCCAATACAGCCAACAAGAGAACAGGTTGCCCAGATTTTACTCATGGGCACAACCCTAAAAACACATCCAGCACAGATCACACTAGTGAATGACACAGCAAATCACAGCAATAAAAAAAACCCTATGGGCAATCCCGCACCCAGACTACGGGTGCCAGCTGGCGCAGACTGCCTAATAATCAACCCAAGATATACATACAGCAAAGGACAAACACAAACAAAAAAGAAAATAAAAGTAGCCAGCCGCTCACGCTAAACACCGCTACCGGAGCCACTAAGCCGGCTGGCTAGGTAATACACGATACAACCTTGGATAAAAGGTGTTAAAGTGTCACCAGGGAGGTTTTCATCTAGATCCTTAAAATTGTCGACACATAATTCTGCCTTGAAAAGCCCTAAACCACAGCAGTTTATCCTGCAACTCAGTGCCCCATTCACTGTTCTTTTTGAGATTAATTTGTTTCTTCCCCTGTAGAATTCCAAAAGATCGTCATGGCTACCCTACCATTGGAGCATCCTCTCGCCCCGGCTACGCCTCCGGTCCTAACTGCAGTTCCTCTACCTGCCTATAACTGACTGGCTACACACATGGCCAGGCAAAAGCTTTATCTTATACACACTCAAGACTGAGCAGTGAGTTCCAGTGACTGGCTGTTTATATTGCCACTGCAACTTGGCACCCAGAATGCGAGTTCCTAGGGACAGCATCTGCATGAAAGATACAGAGAGCTAGTTTTATGGAGTTTCAGTGTTATTATGATCAAATTGAGTGTTTACTGAAAAACAGTACTATATAAAATTCAAACATAGATGAAACACAGACTGACTGAAGACCAGCACTAAACCGTTAGCCCAAAAGCAGGCTGTTTTTGACTCCATTAGACATGTTTAAGTTCTTACTCCCCATCTCTACATGTGATGGTGGGAAAAAGGCTGAGAAATCTTTTTCATTTCCCCCAAATTGTGACCAGGTGTTGTCACATCGGACCTGCTTCTGCAGCATCGCTCACATCACAGTAGACCTTTTCTTTGCTCACATATAATAGAGAGGAAAAGTGAAACTGCGAAAATATTTACCCAAACTAACTGTGGGCTGAGATGGAGCAATGGTGGGGGTGGGGTGCCTTTAATGGGGAAAAGGTGTCAACGTTTCCCCTGTGCAGAACCAACATGTCTGACTCCACCCGGTATGTACCTCTCTCACTATATGAACCACATGTGGACATATCAAAATATTACTGGGCCAGAAGGAAACTCACAAAAAAATTGACATTAATCCGTTTGCTTGGGATTTGCCAGATAGAATAATCACATTTTTCTTACAATGTGTAGAATCTGAGACCCAGAATCTGGCTAGGCATTCTGAAATGCTTCCCATAACAAGCATATGCAAGTGGCCTGTACAGCTTGCCTTAAGAGACTCAGTACTACAATATAACAAATACCACAGTAAATATATCTAGCAGCAACCCAGACCTGGCTCCTCCAGAAGGCCATGCTAGTGATGCAGCCCCCTTAGCTCCAGACATGCAGCAGCTGCTGGTAGGAAAGGTTCAGGTCTGCAGCTGCCTGGCTCCGAGGTTCAGGATAATCAGGTGACTCTGGGTTTATGTGGACTGGAGGTAAATCACAGAAGATGGCAAATGCCTCCTTAATCATAAGATGGCTTCTCACCCCTTTTTGAGCTAATCATGCTTTCCTTACACTATCCTGTGTACTGGGATCGTCCCCTAACTTCAACCTGTTCTTCCTCAGTCAAGCAATCAAACTGCTTGAGGAGATAAAGCAGCTCTTTGGGAATTCCATCAGACTGACGGCAAAACATCTACAGGATTCATTACTAAGTTAGCTAAGTACAAAGACAGGTTTACCTTTTGGAATTTCATGTTAATTTCCAGACTAAAAAAAACGAAACCCACCTTCAGTAAATTTTTACACACTCTGCTACAGAAAAACTTTTTTCTAACCTCGAAGAAAGTTTTCAATGAGAGTTTTCTATGAGTAGTTTTTTCAATGAAAATCACGAGTTCATGAAAATATTCAGCTATTTGATATAATAATTATTGTTAAATCTGGTATTGACACTGGAATTTAAATAATCGCACCTGTGGAAATTTCACATTGGCTTGCAGACTGTAACCTTCCTCTGACTCGAATTCAGACTGAATGTGGCCTTGAGTTCCAATAAATGATGTTTCCCTCACTGCAGACGGTAAAAGCTGTGGAAACGGCAACAAATCATGAAAGCCGTCACAGGCCTCCAGACCCTGAATACCAGAGCCCGGCCAGAGCTGAAAAAGACCAGTGGTGTTACACAAAGTGTCCATTCATGGCAGGGCTGGCCTCTCCGCGCCTCAGTTACGCCGCTTTGTCCTCGCCATCAGAGCTGACAGCAGTATCTGGGAGCGAGGTGAAAGACATCAACTTAGCCAAGCTAATCTGTGTTTGGCACAGCAGCGTCCCACACAGGGACTCCCCTTAGCCTCTGCCGGGCTTGGATGCTGGCCTGGGCTTGGCCTCAGCGTTATGGGGCACCCCACCTTGCTTCCTCGTCGCCAGTCTGACGTCAATATGGTAACCAGACTGCTCTTTGGAACCAGACTGAAACCACCCTTTGTTGACAAAGGATGAATTGAACCCTAATAGGCAGTCTGGCACGATTCCAAACCAAGCGGAGTTCCCAGTACTACTGTTGATTTTACCCTTTGTTGTTAGTAACTGGATTTTGATTACCTCTTTTGAGAAGTCCTATTAAACATATCATTTTTAATGCTCCTCGATTCAAACAAGCCGGCGCTGTGTGGCTGCTCACGGTTCAACCGGGTTTCCCATTTAGCTGAAGAGATGACAGATTCACTCTGTCCGTCCCCAGACTGGCTCCGGAGTGACCCCGCCACTTCCCCAAAGGCTTCTCTCCCATACTCGCAGAAATTTCCTGACTCACGTTTACCCAGTTGAGGAGAGTGAGAGCTGCAACTGGCCTGCCAGCTTCGCCAGTTCACTTTCAGACTTGCGGGAAATGACTAAAATGAAGCACACAGGTCCACTGAAGAAAGTTACGAATCGATCCTGCTCATTTAAATTTGTTAAATTACACGGAAAATTCTTCATTCTTATGTTACCTCGTTGAAGAGGTAACATAATAATCAAGTTCTTTTTCACTTATCATACACCAGTCTAACCAGTCATGCACTATAGTCATGGGAAAGCCTGGAGCTTATCCCAGACGATGCAGGCTACAAGACAACAATCTGCCACCCTCCTGGAACTTTATAGAGACTGGCGCAATATACAAGAAAGATCCAGTCAACGACAGGTCTGTGGGTGAAAATGACCAGGTTTGTCAAAGCTAACATAAAGTAAAAACAATGGCTCAGTACAACTGCATGTAGAAAGGCATCTCTGGATGCAAAGGCTTAAGCTTGAAGCAGTTCTGCAGGAGAAAAGATCCTTAGTGAATATTTTTACATTTATCCAGGCTAATCCATCTGTAATATTTAAACGGCCTCCGGATTCAATTTTATTCATGGAGGAACTGATACATTTTTTGTTCCTCTTAATGAGTTACTCCGTTCTGCAGCGATTTCTATGCACACTGCTCAAATTACAGAAATGCAATTGAAGGACTGGTGCTCCGTCCTAGGTGGCCTCAGGCCATTCCAGACCCTGGGGAACCATGGGAAATGAGACAATCAGGAACTCCCGCCAGTGCCAGGGCAGTTTTCCTGTCCCCCCTCTTCCTTAGTGTACAAGCACGGCACCGTAAACACTATCGTGAGGCACGCCACCGCATGACAGGTTATTTAAAATGCACCAATAACCTCAATCTTATTACCAATCCATCTTGAGAAGCCTATTCTCTGTTCGCATTGGTTCTCTGTTTCGCAGTAATGTTTTGAGGGCATCACTGTGATGCAATAGGGATGTCAGCTCTAATATCCAATCTAAGCTACAAATAATTTGAATTCACGTGCTTTCCAAGGCGTATTTACACAGCTGGATTTCCAGTGGAACCATGTCCAGTTATGGATTTGAGCTTCATGCTGATACATCCTGATGCCAGTGTTTTATGGAGGACTCCACACGCAGCCCAACATAAACATAGCAATGTCTTATTAGAGCATGGCGGTATCTCATCCTTGGCGGATGTCCGTCATCTTGGCCCAGGTTGCCACCGGATTACAAAGGATGAAACTGAATGCCTGGTGGTTGTTGACCTTGGAAGCACCGATGGAAGATTAAAGGATGAGGGGGTCCCCTAAAGACTCTGCTCCTCACCCCAGCTTCAGCTCCTGCTATTAGTCATTCTTTTGCTTCGGCACCCAGAGCTGAGACAGCCGGTGCAGCTCGACCATAAAAGCTCCTACTTTGATTACAGCTATACTGAATTCTCCTGCTCTCTTCTTCAACTCTCTCATGAGTTAACCTCAAATGAAAAGCCAAAATTGATGGAATGGTTCTGACTAATGAAGGAACCTCCAAAATACTGGTTATGGAAGATGAAACGGTACAAAGATTTAAATGAAGAGTGTGTGGCAGATGACAGCATACAGATATTAGCATATCAGAAAGATGGAGCTTGTGTAACTTTTCCAGAACATACAAAACATCTCTACATGACAGCACTGTTGCAAATGTTGGAGTAGCGTGTGATCCTAGATCATGCACGATGGCAAAGATTACCCAATATCCATCCATCTGTCTCTACAGCAAATATATACGACTCTTTACTCAGAATTGAAAACTGTAGCAGTCATTGACAATCCTAATACTGAAGGGAAAAACAGGTAACACTTTACTTGAGGGGACACAAATAATGTAGTAGTACATTCGTACTTAATATACATGTTAATTATGTACTGATCCCATGTTTGTTCATCATTAATCAATCGCGGCGGTTCATGTATTTCATGTAGGTCATGATTTGTTTGAGTAGTAACAGAGTAAGTAAGTTATTTGTGCACCGTTAAGTAAAGCATTCCCAAAAACAGTGATAACATGGAACAATGTAAAAATTCAAGCTCTCCTTCTACTGTTGGTAACTGAATGAGGATTTCTTGGCCAATAGTAAACTAGGGAGACTATACTTAACACAAATACAGCAATGTGAACTTAAGCAGCATTTTTTTTGGTCATCGATTGTGGTTTAATTTTGTGAATTATGCATAACACATTACAGATATCTTTATAATGCATTCATAATCATTTAGAAACATGGCTATAGCTATTTATAAAAAGGCATAACACATTATAGCCATGTTTATTATGCATTATGAATGCTCTATGAAGCTCTCATCTTTAATGCACTATAAATACACTATACTGGCAAAAGTATTGGGACACCCCTCCAAATCATTGAATTCAGGTGTTCCAATCATTTCCATAGCCACAGGTGCATAAAATCCAGCACCTAGGCATACAGACTGCTTCTACAAACATTTGTGAAAGAATGGGTCGCTCTCAGGAGCTCAGTGAATTCAAGCGTGGTACCGTGATAAGATGCCACCTGTGCAGTTAGTCCATTCATGAAATTTCCTCGCTACTAAATATTCCACAGTCAACTGTTAGTGGCATTATATCAAAGTGGAAGCAATTGGGAGCAACAGTAACTCAGCCATGGAGTGGTAGGCCATGTAAAATCACACAGGCGCACAGTGTGCAGAAGTTGCCAACTGTGTGCCGAGTCAATAGCTACAGACCTCCAAACTTCGTCTGGCCTTCAGATTAGCTGAAGAACAGTGCGTAGAGAACATCATGGAATGGGTTTCCATGGCCGAGCAGCTGCATCCAAGCCTTACATCACCAAGTACAAGGCAAAGCTTTGGATGCCGTGGTGTAAAGCATGCCGCCACTGGCCTCTAGAGCAGTGGAGACTCTGGAGTGATGAATCACGCTTCTCTGTTTGGCAATCCAATGGACGAGTCTGGGTTTGGTGGTCGCCAGAAGAAGAAGAACAGTACTTGCCTGACTGCATTGTGCCAAATGTAAAGCTTGATGGAGGGGGGATTATGGTGTGGGGTTGTTTTTCAGGGGTTAGGCCTGGCCCCTTAGTTCCAGTGAAAGGAACTCTTAATGCTGCAGCTTTCAAAGTCATTTTGAACAATTTCATGCTCCCAACTTTGTGGGGACAGTTCGATAGATGGGAGCTTCATAGAGCATTCATAATGCATAATAAACATGGTTATAATGTGTATAATGCCTTTTTATAAATAGTTATAGCTGTGTTTATAGTACTTTATGAATGCAATATAATGCATTATGATAACTTGTTTACTAACAAGCTTTTATTACCAACAAGCTTACCAACAAGGTGAGCAACAATGAGTCACTACCATTTATAAGTGGCAAAAGAGAGTTTTATTATAAAGTTGTACCGATTTTGTTCATAATCACGGGTTAAACTTAGATAGCATGTGTAGTAATCAACATTAGTCTACCTGTGAATGGATGGCAGAAAGGAATGTAAATCAATACCACAGTAAAAGTTACAAACACCTGAGAAATGCAGTTAAGGGCCAGACTAAACAAAGGTATTTTCTTTGGCCCAGTTTGTGGCCTAGGCTGTTATTAGGCTTTGACTTGCACACGTGCAGGTAGACCTACCCTAGCTCAGAGCAGAACAGGACCACATTAAGAACTACATTAATGTCATGTTATTGAAAGGAACTCCATGCTCAGCCATGGAAAACTGGAAAGGCGGCAAAGGGGGGGACTCACCAATGACAATGAGCGTGTAGTTGATGTTGACGCTGCCAAAGCCGTTGGTGGCCTTGCAGACGAAGGTCCCTGCATCCTCGGCCTCCACCTCTTTGATCTTCAGGCCCTGGCGCAGCACGCGGAAGCGTGTCCAGCCACTGTGGATGTTGCGACCATCTTTGGTCCACATGATGAGGGGAGGCGGGTCCCCTTCCACAGGGCAGGGCAGCTTCATGGTGCGGCCGATCCTCACCGTCTGCCGGTGGGCCACCTGCTCCGACACGCGGGGAGGACCTACGGAATAATCAGGAGCAGCTTTTAAAACTCACGCAGTGTAGATCTAAAGCAGTATTTCCCAGTCCAGTCCTCAGGAACCCACAGCTGGTCCATGTTTTTACTCCCTCCAAGCTGCCCGTCAGACAGTCCACATTTTTACTGGGAGCTGGGAGGGAGCACAAACATGGTCTGTGGATCCCCAAGGACTGGATTGGGAAACACTGATCTAAAGCACTAACAGCTTTTGAGAACGAAAGACTAGTTCCATTGGATTGTTAATCTGGTCAGTCCAGTGTTGCTCAGGTTAATGAGATCCCATATAAAAATAAATATATATACATCCTACAAGACCATTGTGGGGAGGGGGCTATGGAGTACATAGTAGGAGCAGATATAAGTACATAAGGACATTGACTGTATGAAGTACTCAAGCTGGGTTCTGAATGGCAGTTTTGGAAGTTTTTGGTGAAAGTCCTCTTCCAGAGTTCTGGAATTCTTCCATACAACATAGTGAATTGTACAAACACGGCTCTGGTCATCTCTGTCAGGTATTATGGAACAATGGGTATATGAAAATCACTGATGGGAGTATATTTGAGATCAGGCAGGCCATGGCCCAGCCCAGCAGACTAGTCAACCTTTGAGATGGATAGTAGTTCTGCAAGCAGTTCCTGTTGGACAAAGATCTCCATGAGCCAGGAAAAAAGCAACAGTAATTATTCCTCTTGAGTCTCGATGATGCAGACCATCTGGATCCTCATAATTCCAGGCCCTCTTTGCCATGCCCCTGGTTTAATGAGTTCTCATTAGACCGCCCTCCTCCCCACCCCCACCCCTTGCCCCTCATAAAGGGGCGTGGAGCTGGCCAGCCCAAGAGACACCAGAACATACCCCAATTCAAGGAAAGGCAGGGTACTTTTCTAGTGGAGAACATTAAACGTGAAAGTGTAAGGCCAAAGTTAGTGGTGCTTAGCTCTTAATGTGTATTCTTCTGCAGCATCTATGTAATGGGATTTGTGTATCTATATGACTTTTATGTTGAGTTTAGATATACCGTTTTTTTTATTATTCCTTTGGAAGAAGGTTCTATTAATTTTTTTCTAGGCAATTTAAGTATTACTGAGAAGCCATTACTTTCAGTCTGCCTGTGTGGTCACTATTAGTCTACAAAATGGAATGGTTTATGTAGACATGAGCTCCTCTTGGAAGACAAGGGCCTGGACACTAGACGTGTTTTGAGATAAGGTGCTGGTTGAAAATCTCAGTGTGGTTGGTGATGCTGACCTCATGATCAGCATTGTGGGGCAGAATTATAGTTCAACTCAGTCGGCCTCTGATTAGGGAGAAAACATTCAATTAATGAAGCTAATGTTCGATTTCCCAGAGATGCTGAAACCAGATTGAAGTAATTGGGGCAGCACCTCATCCAGAAAATGTTAAACAACGTAGAATATAACTACTTTCCCTAGTTTTACACCACATATGAGATCAAAAGGGAGAGGCCAGCCACCATGAAGCAAGGCTCTTTGCTGTTAATTAGAAACGTTCATACTGGCTTATCTCAACATGCCTTTACTACTCTAACTTCTAAGAGGAAGCTAAGTTAATATTACAGCAGTTGGTAAATGGAACGCATGAGACCAGGGGTTCTGTTCCCAGCCGGGACGTCATGTTTTGATTTTGTGCGTATTGCAATTACGACTCTATGCATATTGTGCAGCAGGCATGGAGTTAAGTTGTGATGGAGTGGGAACAGTAGTAAGCAGGAAGTAACATACCAGAAAAGAATGAAACAGGAGATAGTGAAGAAAACAGGGAGAACAAGAGGAGACAGAATGACTCAGGAAAGGGGACAGGAGTGAATATAAGGGTGAAAATGACACAGCAGGTGTCTGAGGGATTTGGAGGGAGCAGGGAGCGTGCCACATTTTGAACACAATTTAGTCTAATAATGTATTTCTTCCACCTTGATGAATACCTTCAATATGACAAAATTGACAGAACAGTGGCAGTATCTTAGCAATTATGTACAGTATACAGTACGGCATTTCAAGGCCATAAGTTTTTGGGCCAGAGACCTGCAATGTTTTTAGTGAACATATGGCCAACACACCCCGCACTCTTCCCGAACCTTGAAGGCTTCTTCACTAATACACTTCAAAGAGAATTTTATTAACATGTTAAATACAATTAGCTAAAGGAAATTCCACAGGAAGGTCAAATGGCCCAGACCATGTATTTGGAAAAGAAGATAACATACAATGTATTTATTCACAAAAACTTTCAGATCTTCAATTACAAAGCCCAAAAGTGATTCTTTCACTCTAAATAAAGTACTTGTGTTCTCTCAGTCATGCTTTTATGTTACAATATTTATCGTGTTCAGTTCAACCTTAGAAATAAGCTCTGTATTCCCACTATTTGTGGAGCTCAACAATTTTTCTTGAAAGGCTTTATAAGAATCCTGCACTGGTTATATAACACATGCTTTACCAAAATTTTCCATTCTAAATTCAACAAAACTTTTGTAGATCCTGTTTGTGGCATTTAACAAAAGCACTGAGCAACTTCAACCATTAAGAAAACATCTTTGTTTTTTTTAGAATTACTGTTTTGACAAGTGTGTATAATATTTACCTCAAACTCAAGCTTAAATAACTGTATCATAGCCCACGATACCTGACAAATGCTTTGTACTGTATGCAGACAGGCAGAAAAACGCAGTAAGCCTGTGAAATGTGGCACAATGTTGAACGTTTCTTATTCGATAACTGCAGCCACACAGTGCCATTTCACCAGGAGGCAGCTAGCGGAACTCGTCACTGTCCCATTTCGGCCCTGCCCCTGCACCGCTCACAGCACGGAGTTGGCCTGCCCTGCCGGAAGGGTCTCCCAGACTGCCCCCGGCCAGTCACGAGCTGCTCGGCCGCCCCAGCAGACGGGGCCGTGCCATTCTAGCTCAGGCAGGAAATTATACGTGTCATTGTTTATGTCTGCGGGGAAAGTGCAACCGCGGTGCTTGTCAGTCAGCCACGTCTCTCCAGCTCGACTGCAACTGAACCATTTCATGGCCTGGTCATGCTTTGCTTTGTCGGTGGCTCTTCCAGAGCAAAAAAGGGCAGAGCTTGTAAACATTCCCCTCTGCATTAGACCAATGCGCTAAAAGCATGCTGCTGTCATCAAAGGGGTAATTTCAGGTTTAATACAGTCTAGTCTCATGGATATTGGGTAGGTCGTCGGGTCGGTTTGCATAAAACAAGTGTTAAAGATATATATCGGAAATATATAGTTTTGCATCAGTATGCAACATGGCATCAAAAGTGAGATCATACATATTTTGAACCAATCAGGCCCAGTTAGGCCCAGTTTTTTTCTATAGGTGTTGGTACAAACATCAAAACGTGACTGGCCACTGGGGAATCTTCAGCTGAGATAGTCTGTCGATAAAATTCCCACCACTTATAAGTTAAAGTTAACAGGAACAATAAGAAAAAGGAAGTATGACTGCTCTGTGATTTAAAGAGTCTATATTTTTGGATAACAAGTGGAAACCAGATAAACGAAATGGCAATTACAAGTCATATCCCAGCATGCAGTTGTGTGCTCAATCTTTTGTCGTTCTCCAGTGAACGGGCTGCTGGCCTGGAGTTCCTGCCCAGCGTATCACCTACTGTAGAGCGAAGGTGTGAAAAACAAATTAGTCACAAGCAGGAATTTGCTGGAGCCACTCTCCACATATGTCGGCCCTCTCGTGGGAGAGCCAGTCTAAGCTTCGTGCCAGACCTTCGCACAGATTGAAATCTCAGGCTCCAAGTAAGAGCAGACAGGCTCCTGCTGGTGATTTACGGCACTCTCTTTCTCTCTCTCAAATCCTTCCGCGGGCCCGTTTTTGGAAAGACCCTTGGGCTCATCACAGCTCAGTTAGGGACCAAGCAGCTGACAGTAGTTCAGGTTTGAAACATGCTTGAGTTCTGGAGCCAGGGGATCAAAACATAGACCTTTCATAATATACTTTATAGTTTTGTTTCATTTTTTTCTCTTTGCACACAAAGGACAAACTCAGCAGATGGTAGAATGAGACGGCTTCCTTCAAAGGGAATATTAATATTGTTTATGACCAGACAATATCCTACATGTCCACAAGAAATCACAGTACATGAACAGAAACAGAAAACTAAACAGAATATTGGCAGATTATTCACCCTCTTCTTTTTCATTTATTACTGAATGCCCATGCAGAAAAACAATACAACCCAACACAAATATTCCATATGTCCATCAGTGCATTCAGTTTAAACAAATGTATGTTTCCATATTTAATCTGTTTAAGATGAGAATATCTTTACATGTGGTTTCTGATTCTTTGTTTCTGGTGAATCGATGGTGGTATTTAAATGTAATAAGGCGTCCACATGTCCGCAAAAAAAATATACGAGCCTCACATCTAAGAAAACGTAAAAATGCTTATTTTACCAAGTACGAAAGCTTGATGGACAAGGTATCCTGTGGATTTTCATGTTCCTGTTAGCTGTTTTCTTTGTGTTTTTTCAGGTTACCAGAAGTGTTTTCTTAGGAGGTTTGTTAAATATTTGTCAATGTGTGTGCAGGAGAAACCAGTAGCCACAGGAAACATTAACGTTAAATGTGTTTTAGCCATTAAACTTAAATGTATTACCTTCTGTAGCTGCTAAAAATGCTGGATCCTGGCTATTCCCAGCCCCCACACTCCCACAGTGTGTTATCTCAAAGTCTACCAGGCACTCTCAACCTCAAATCCAATAACAGCCTCAAATATTCCCCATAGACACACAGGATAATTTAGGACTGTGCCATGAAACAGGGCCACTTGTTGTTCTATGGATTTTTCGAGCTAATGCAGAAAGCAAGCTGTATGACGACAGAACCTACGAAGCTTGGGGCATAAGGCAGGGAACATCTGTGACGGAATGCTAGTCCATCATTGTGAGCTTTTTCTCTTTCATGGGCTGCTTTTACAGGTGCTTGAGAATTGCTAGTTTATGGTAAACTTATGTCTTTGGATTGTCCAAGTGAAGGAGACGTCTAGACAATTGAAACTCCACATAGACAGCAGCAGTGCTCATTTTAAGGGAAGGACAACATGTAATTTCATGGAATATGTCCAGGAAGTAAACTGGCCCATAACCAATGGAGCATTTTCATGTATGAAAATAAACAATGAAGGCTGCACTGAATCCCTAGGTACGGTGGGCTAAATCTATCGCTGTCTTACCTTCGATCACCTCTGCAGGCCTCATTTCTGATAACCGCTGTTACTTTTCTATTTAACATGCACACAAAATGTCCATCTTGCACAATAATATTAAAATGTATATTCAGGGGATTGATCCATATATTGTACAGGGTGAATTGTTCACTGGCAAAAATGCACAAGCTTTTTCTAACCAGCTTTCCATGTCTACCAGCATGTTCTTGTAGGTAGCAGGAGCAATGCTCTAGGTAGCCCTTTGCTCTGCCTTTAAGAGAGCCAGGCTCAGGGTAGCAAACATACAGGTCTGGAATGTCCACCACCAAGGGGGAACCTCATAAAGCGCCTAGATTCCAGCCCAGACCTCGAGTAACATTCCTCCCGACACTTTCCCCCTTGCTGCGACCACCACCCCGCATGCCTAATGCTGCCAGTGAGGTCAAACTGCTTCCATTTCCTGAGTGTTTCTTGGCTCTGTGCATATATCCAAAGACCAGTTCCTTACCCGGGGACGAAATCTGTTACCAAACTCCAATCAGATCACGGCCTTCGGTATTAAAATAGCTTGATGCACAACATTTGTACTGGCACATTTCTGGCCACAAAGGGCACTTAAGAGCAATGGAATGCTTTTGATTATGAGCTCTTAAGTAGGGCTTAGCTACAGTATTTTGGTGCCAGCATTTTCGGGGCCCTTAAGGAGGCCACATTGAGCACGATGGGGCATGAGCACAGAGCAGAGTGAACGTCAACCTCCTGGAGGCTCCATCCATGGAAACTGCTCTCTTAGAAACACAGCTGAGGACACTCCAACACAAACTTGAGATGACTGACTCTAACAGATCTGGCTGAAGAGGTAAGAAAGCCTGTAAGAAAGGAAACCTGACCTGCCTGTAATGTCACAAGAGGGTTCAACCTGTGCTACAGTTTCAACACAACTAAACTCATTCCTGGATTGTAATAAAAGAACTTGTTTTAACTTCCCTTACTGATTGACAGATCTCTGAAAGTCTCCAACAATCTCTATGTGCTCACCTATTTCTATGGTTTTTACTTCTAGCATAAAACAGCCATCAGGTCACAAATTCCTTTTCCAACCCAACTTCACTCCTCTACATCCTGTGCTTAGGGAGATTAAAAAGCTTGGGCCAAGGAATAAAGATTCTTAATCTCAAAATGAGTTTTATTTACAGTTGAGGGAGTGGTAGTGACTTCCACACAATCAGAATCAAGGCGCTCTAGAAAATCAAAGGGCCAGCTCATCAGAAACACTTAAACACTGAGGTATCAGCGCCGCGGGTGAATGCGGTCAGCATGATATGTCAGATGAAGGAGGAACAAGACGCTCTCCCTTCACCCTGCTAATGCTCCTAGCTGCCTTGAAAGCGAGAAGTGTTGAAGAGGCATCAAAACCAGAGCCAAGGTCAGATGACCAAAGAATGTCTGGGAGGCTCCCCTTCCCTATATTACATATCACCCACTCCCTCTGCTCAAGGATTAAGCTCCAACCTTGAATCTGCTCCACAGCACCGCGGCTACAGCGTTCCAGTACCAAATGAGAATCAATGAGCTGTCTTTTGGATCTAGAGAAGCTTTCTGGTTTCATTCTCTGGCCTTCCAAGCTCCGCTAGATGATTAAATACAACAAACATAACCAAAGTAGAAACAATGGGCAATGAAATTTACGCAACATAAGCAGAAAACGCTCAAGTTGATTTAAGAAAATTCTTTGCTAATGTAACTGCTTCCTGACGGCTCAGCTACCTTCCGAAATGCACAAGGATAACTGATGGACCAAGGCGACATAAGATTTTCTTGATTATTAGTTATATATTATTCTTTATTGTTGATTTTTCCACTTTACGCAGCACACAACGTATGTGTCAGTTTGGGTACCTTATCCAGATCTGGAAGGCCGCTCACGCTAACTTTGGCTGCCCCAGGCTTTTGGTCCAGCCTTGGAGATTCTCCGACTGCTTCTCCTGACCCATGACAAGCACATTCTCAGCTGCCAAAAATACATGCACTCTCTAAACACTGGCAAGAGGATGACGTTCTGTGGAAAGTGGGCACTGTTTGAGCAATCCAAAGTCAGATGCAGAAATCAGTCACAATAATGTGTGATTTATAGATTCCTTGGCTGGTCCTGGAAGCCCCAAATAGTCTAAACCATTTATTCGCATCCACCAAAAGCAGAGCATAACCTAGCATTAGTGGGCAATAGCATAGCCACCTACAAATTTGCACAGTTGCAAAGGGGCTTCCCCGGTATACAGGGGTGACAGAAGGGGCTGATGGGTATTCCTGACATGCCTCCAAAGTCTCCAAAGGCCAATTATGACAAACTTCAAAGGATTTTTAATTCCTGACACTGACCAGCAAGGTCTCAGTGTCCCACTAACAAACCACTATAACCTTAAGGTACTTATTAACAGACAAATATGGTTTCCTCGTGCCACTAACAGACCACTATGATCCCAAAGTTCCATTAGAAAACTACTGTAATCTCACTGTCCCACTAACAGACCACTGTGGTCCCAGCGTTCCACTAACAGGCCACTGTGACCTTGAGGTACTTATTAACAGACAGCTGTGATCCTACTAACGTCTATAGCACTGTAGTATAGAGATGTATTTATGGCAGATAACCTGCAGACTAATTTCCAATATTTAATTTAAAAGTAAAAGCATGTCTGTGCCATTACTGGGTAACACTGTACATTCACTGCAGCTTCATAATGGATTCATAGAACATTCACTGCAGCTTCATAATGGATTCATAGAACATTCGGTAATGCTTTACATTAACTGCGCCTTCAAAATGCTTTTATATTGCATTCATAAAACATTCATAAACATCATGTATGTATACCTTAACATCCCAACATAACAGCTTTGACATACATTTGACATACCTTAATAACAAAATTATATCATAATAACAAACATTATAATCGTATAATGTATGTTATTAATGTATAATAAAGCTGTTAAGGTACGTTAGGGTATTAAGGTATACTTACATGCTGCTTATAAACATTCTATGAATGCCTGAGTACCTATTATTGTGAGAGGTAAATCAATTGGTCTTAAAATATTGAATGCACAAATTCCCACAGGTGCCCAGAACATGTTCCCGACATTTAGCCCCCGCTCCCCCCTTACTGCAAGATATGAATCCTCTCCACTTCCACACACACATACACACACAAAGGCAGACACACCCTCAGATACACACACAGAAATGCATGCATATATGTTTGTATTCATATCTTTGTGGGGACTCTCCATTCAACCATACAACCCTAACCCTAACCAGCCCAAACTAGTCACCAAAGAAAGTACAGGACTTTTGGCATTTTTAGTTTTTTAATTACAGTCACGGATTTTTATAAAATTTAGGTTTATATTGTGGCAACCAGAAAAATGTCCCCATAAGCTAAAAAGTAACAGGTTTTACCGCATTGTGGGAACATTTGGTCCCCACAATGTGGTAAATACAAAACCGCACACACATACACACACACACACACACACACCCACTCCCCCCCACAAACACACAGGTTTATAATTATATCTTTGTGGGGACTCTCCTCTCATTTCTATAGGGAAAACTCTAATCCCAACATGACGACCTTAACCCCCACCCAGCCTTAACCTTATCCATAAGTAACCAAACTAAATAAGAGACTTTTGGTATTTTTAGTTTTTTGACTGCATTCACAGATCTTTGTGGGGACCTTAAAAATGGTCCTCACAGCATCAAAATAACAGGTTTTATTACATTGTGGGGGACAGACGGAACAGACAGACAGACACACACAGGCAGATACCCTTCAGCCAGACAGCAGACCTATTCTCAGTGTCAGTAGGTCAATTGCTTACACTAGTGAAGCATGGCAGTTCTGACTGTCCTTAGCCCCGAGGTTTGTCTGCCAAAACCGGAGCCGCCGTCACACATCCTCCCTCTCAGCCTCACTATGCTCCTGAAAAGACTCTCTAGCTGAAATTCGGCAGGACACAGCAGCATTACTGCAGGAGTGTGACCTGCCATATAACAGACACCTAACCCCAAGGCAATGGATGGAAGACTTATACGTTTTGGGTCTTTACATCAGCTGAATTTCTGGGTTAATAATTCATTTTTCGTTCCTGTCATGTGATAAGAATTTTTAGAGTGTCTGAGTGATATTAATACTACAGAAACAATAAATAGGGTGGAATAGTAGTAAGTCAAGTAGAGTAATCAACCTTTACAGCTTTCTCCTTATCTTCTGCTCCAATGAGCATGAGCAAAGTGTGTTCTCAAGCCTGACCAATCACATACTTTCTTTGGGAAGTGGGTGGGGCTATAGAATGTCTCATATGGTCACATGGGCCTGCTGACAAATTCCCGTGAGTCCAGATCACTGTTTCGGAGGGGATCGAGACATACCGTGCGTGTGAACAACTGGGAAGCTAAACTAAACAAAAACCTGCCTGGTGTTTCTCTCGGTCCTTTTTTCCCCACAAAACACCTGCGCAGAGGTAAAACTGCAAATGGGGGGGTGTTCACACAAGAACGATTTGCCCTTACAATTCGGCACAAATACATCATTAAAAAGCCGCTTTGGCACTGACAAGTGCTCGAATAGAGAACACCTGCGGCTCAGCGCGGCCGACAGCAGCCAGAAGACGGGATCTGTTAAGACAACAAACCGGGGGCACTTCCCAGCTCCCTTTGTCTGCGCCCAACAAAGGGGGCTCGTCCACTGAAGGCTGGATGTAGCCACTGCTGCCCTGCCTTCTGACCAACAGCACTTCCGGCCCGTGTTGCTCTTGGAAAGGCACTTCTCCGGCCGGCTTCCTGCTCTGTCCAAATCCGAATTTCCAAAAGGCATCCACTGGATTCCAGTGATAATTCGTGTCCCATTTAGGCTCTGGTGGCCAAAGGATCTGGCACCTCGGTGCCCACATTCCCCAAGTTGCTTATGCAGCCCTTACCGCAGAGCTCTGGCCCTCCTCTCTAGTACCTCCTAACGTGTCTGTCTGCTCATGTTTGCACTCTTACAGACCTCATACACTGCACATATTAGGAAGTGTACATTTAGGTATGTCTAACGATTCCCATTACCGATTGCTATATACACCCCAGCAGCAGGATACTGTGTATCACAATGTTCTCCCAGGATTTAGCTGAGATTATGGCTTGCTTCAGTTTTGTTTAAGGTTGTTTCAGTGCATTCTGTCCACTGTATATGCAGTAGGAGATGATGTACTTTTCTAACAGCAAGTTTCCCTGAATAGGAGTGTCTACATGAGGGATAAATCATTCACAAAAGGCCAGAGGAAGCCATGGGGTACATCAGCCACTGGGAGAGCAGATTTTAACTAAAGTAAAATATAAAAATGTAGCCTTGCTGGGGTAAGGGGGAGTAACATGGCCCCTTTTCTAGCTGGGAGAGGCAGGCCAGGTGAACCACTGGCCACAGCAGACCTGTCAGCTGACAGTACTACAGCGAAGTCAGAGACCCGCTCACACTGCGGCCCTCCTGGAGCGTGAACTCAGAACCGCTGCAGCGGGCTCCATGGGGGGCCCGCGGGGGGGTCATAGCAGGTGCTGAGAGAGCCTTTCAGCACAAACGTTCTCGCCTCGTACCTCGCGTTCTGCCCGCAGAAGTATCCCCTGGCGTGCGTGTGGTGCGAGCTGGGCACAACTCAGGGGTTTGTTTCGGGGGG
>JAODKC010000016.1:17327553-17341140 GCA_026777985.1 Mormyrops attenuatus | reverse complement strand
CAGGTGTGTTAAACGAGGGGAAACCCAAAAATGTGCAGGGCTTTGGCCCCCCAGGACTGGAGTCTGACACCTGTGCTGTAGGCGGACCCATCCTCCTCAGAGATAAGCCCCACTACAGGGGTGTTGTCTGCAAATTTGACGATGGTGTTGCTGTGGGTGGGGGCGCAATCGTGTGTGTACAGGGAGAAGAGCAGGGGGCTCAGCACACAGCCCTGGGGAGAGCTGGTACTGACCCTCTATGTGTGTTCTGTCAGGAAGTCTTTCTTGACAGAGCTAGAGCCCTTGCAGTGCGGTCGAGGGAAATATTACAAAAGATTTCCCCGTTCAAAGACCCACACCTCTCGGAGGAGGTGCGACAAAACCTCCTACAGTTGAGGACCGGGATGGTCGAGGCTATGCTCAGGCGGGTAGTCCTGGACTGTGGGCTGCCTTATGCCCCACTGGCTGAACAGCCTGAACCGTCCCCAGCGCCGACCAAAACCGCATGCAAAACGAAGAGGAAGGATCGCAATGTTCATGTTTGTTCTGCTCTTCCATTCACCTGTAAAAGGCAAAATATAATGCATTGACAGAGAACAAAAAATACTATGTAAATTATCGTGTTAGCAGATGCAGAACCATCTAGTGTAGACTAATGCAAATGGGAAAATGTACTGTGAAGAACCTGAGAGTATTAGAAATGAGATCTTGAACCCCTGTTCCACCCATTCCCTTTTCCAGCATTGGTACTGATAGAGGAGACAGGCAAGTTGTTGCGTAGTGTAAAAGATATAAGGTGGGTATAAGTCTCTGTGCACTTCCATCAGGTTTGTGCTGAGTTTGTCAGATCTACCCGACATTATCAACTTGTCAGTTCCAGAATGGCTTTTATACAGTGTATTTTGCTTTGAGGCCGGCCAGCCATATGACAAAATGAAGAGTTTATTATTACCTAGGTCTTGCCCAGGACTCACTGCCAGCCCTTCTGGAGCCAGGGATGAGATGCAACCTGCTCCAGTGTCGGACAATTAGGTCGGCCTGGGCTGAAGCACCAATCCATTAAATCTCGAAATTCTGAAAACAGATGTTGAAGTTGGCATATAATTTAAAGTGAGAAGGCTCTCTTATCAGGCATGGTCAGTGTGACATTGCTGACACTAACCTTCTGAGACTGCTCTGGGAAAATGCAGAGATGTGTTTTTTTGGCTCCGTAAGGGTGGCTTTCCACACACCAGACGGAAGAGCATTGAGCTGATGGACATGACGGTGTCAATGGTATCCATATCCAGCAGAAATCCCTGCAGGGGCTGATTCAGTGCTGCTCCTATAAATAAGCAAGAATTAATTAGATAAGAGAGAGAAGATGCCACAGACGCTGATAAACCCACTTTAAATCTCACTTTATGACAGAAAGCAAACAGAGTTTAAAGGAGCGATATTTAAGTATAATTAATTGTTTTCTTCACTAACCCAAGTACTTTAGATCGGGGCTGTCTTTGTGAAAATTCTCACATCCAAAGCCTATCAGCTTAACCTGCAGAGATTCCGTCTGGATGAGGAGGTTTCCGGCATGGATGTCACTGTGCATGAGGCCCCTGTCCTTGCAGTGAAACAGAGCCAGCAGCAGCTGTAGTAGCACCAGCTGTGGCAGCTCCTCACTCAGGCAGCCACCACAGTCAATGCTGTAGCGACAGAGGTCCTGACATGGCTCAGGTCTCTCCATCACTATTGAGTAGCTTTCCAGACCGTCAAACCACTCAATTAACTGCACTATGTAGGGGCAGGCTGATGGGATGCTCAGCTGCATCATCAAGGCCACCTCCTTGGGCATCTGCCCCCTAAGTGCAGGCTGTGGGGTTGTTGAAGCAGATAAGAGGCAATACAGGGAGCAGAAAAGACACTTATCCGCTTTTAAATGTTAGTGTGTCACCCTGCATGCTACTTACTATGTCTACCTCTTCCGTATCCTTTTTGTACACTTCTTTGATTGCGACCTGGGAAGATTAGAGATTATTTTTATAGAAAGAATTTGCACAGAACCAAACAGATATGAAAACTGACATAAATACAAGTGCACTTCTTCTAAGAACATGGAGTCCATAAAGATTGCACATATTATATGTATATGCTTGTTGAGACCTAATGTAAGATATATCTTACTGGTAATCCGTCTTTCTTCCGGATTCCGGCATACGCAGTGCCAAACGCTCCACTGCAAATTTGTGCCCCTTTACTATAAAGGTCCTCCAGTTGTTCTAGAGCACAGAGAAAAAGGGTGGAACACAAAACAATACTGAGCAGCTAGTCAGGGTAACATCCAAAATTACAAAATATTAGATATTATCTTAAACCAAAAGCAGCCAGAGAAGAAACTTTAATGCGTTGATATATTTTTAGGGACTTTCATTTGCCTTTTGATTCAGATATGCAACCCTCATGCCTGTAGTAGTTAACAAATGACTATACAATTAATGTTATGTTCAGGTATTAGTCACGCATTGAAAATAAATCATCTGTGAAAATTTATCCTCATCTCATGTAAAAGACTGAGACAAATATAAACCTTTAGAATTACTGGAGGTGGGTTTGGGACTCAAAGTTGATTGTCCTGTACCATCCAAAGCTGCTGCTTCTGACCGCACTTGTTTTCGCTTCAGCTGCTGGCTAATTTCATACTGGAGTTGGCTACGAAACTTCCAGGTATCTCCAGTGCCACTCCCAGCTGCTGATTCATTGTGGCCACTTGGTTCTACAGACAATGAGAGACTGACAATGGAATCAAACAATAAACTGCATTCAATGTTTATGTAGAGTGTAGTTTTGAACTGAGACATATGCAAATATTTGGGGAGTTCTGTGACAAAATGCAAACTAAAAAGACATATATCTACTGAAAACATGACCTTAAAGTTAAAACTACATGTAGATGCTGCCATGCATCAATCTGCCATGTTTCTGTCATACATATCTGCAGCAGGACTTTTCATCCTCCCCCTTTTTCCTGGGTGTCCCTCATCCTTGGTCGGTGAGCGGGGTCTCTTCCTCCCTCTCACTCGAGACTTCAAAGAAAGGTCCCAGGAAATTAATTTCATACACTTATGATCCGGTGCATAGTGGATGTGGATAGCCATTTATGGTCAGTATTATTGCCCCCGACCATAGTAAGTGTTCATTGCAAGTGTGATGGGGCCTGGAGCTTACTGTGAGCAAAAGACTGGGGTACATCCAGGATTGCAGGAATTATTATTATTATTATTATTATTATTATTATTATTATTAACCACAGTAAGTTTCATTTCAAAAACTAATAATTGTATTTATATTAAAATTTATTTTAAAATTCTATCTTTTCTTTAACTATTTTTGTTTGCTCTTAATTAACCTATGACATCAGTCTGGTTCCAGTCTCCAATGATAACTTTGCGTTCACATGACAAACCTTTAAAGGGGCCCCTCTGGGCTTTGGCTGAGGATGTCGAGGGATGAATTACGCCTCCGATACTTAAAAGAAAGATCACAGGACATTAATGTCATACATTTATGAGGTGAGCATTCAGGACCAATATTATGGCCCCAACCATAAGTGGTTAGAAGATTAATTGATAAATGTTTAACCAATAACAGTATAGAAAAATATCTCTTGTTTTTCAACAGATTTCATGGCCCATCAAAGTTCCACATAAAATATGGTATTCTCATTTTTTAAGGTTTCAGCTTCCTAGTTAGCCGATATACAAAAATGCACTTTGGTTCCGCAGAGCACTAAAAGCATTTGTTATTTATAAATCTCACTTTATGACAGAAAGCAAACAGAGTATAAAGGAGCGATATTTCTATATACAGTAAGGCAAAGAAAAAATAATGAATGCTAGAAAGCCCCAAACCTAAGACTCTAGGGACAAATACATTCAGCACAGTTTACACTTTAAAGTTTAGGTAGAGCTGGGCACACTGCCACGATCAACACTGTACCAGTAAATTAAAAACTCTCAATTTGCTGGTTAAGATGTGAAAGTCATAATGAAGACAAACTGGTGTGACCTAGAGCCAGACACACTGCTGTAACCAAGGTTATTATAGTTAGTTAGTTCTCAGAGTATTCACATTAGATGCATTACTCCACTTTACCAGTGTATCTAAGGATCATTACATTAACGCATGTCAGTCGCAGATGACAGATTCATAATAACCTCACTGTTGTTGGAGTCTAGGGAAATGAGAATCATGTTTGGTATAAAAAAAAACTACAGAAAATCCAGAGGAACATTATTTAACAAGCTTCAAAATCAATGTTTTGCACCGTGTGTCTGTCTCTATGTTTGTGTGAATGTGAACAGAACATCAAAATGTCATTTTTCAGTTTTGGGATGTGCAGTTTCCTAGGATTAAAATGATTAGTGCAATAAACTACAAAATAGTGTAAAGTTTAGCGATATTTATAAGTTTGAAAACATGCAGGTCTAGTTTGTTTAGTGAATGGATTTATTTTTTATATTTTATTTGTTTATAAAAAAAACTACATTCATAAAACAGTGATGGTCAGTGGTTGTTTTTATACCTGTGCTGGGTTTTTTCTGGCTGATTATTTCAGCACAATGACGACTAGTGACTGGTCGTGAGCCTGAATACAGCAGTGTTCCTCTATGCAGTCTAATTTAACCTCACATATCTGATCAACACAACATGATTAATATTGTGCTATACCTCCTTTTTCTTTTCTTTCCTGCCCTGTCTGAATCTGTCTGTAGATCCGAGCAGATCTCAGCCTTAAGAAGTTTCTTTCTGGCAAGGGCATAATTTCCTGATGGAAAAATGCAGGAATCTACATAAGTTACATACCATAGTGACCTACAAGCCACCCACAGAACACAAAAACACCTAATTTAAGTAACATGCTTACCTGCTTTTCCAAGAACACGGATGTTGTATCTGGATCATTCTGGATTAGGGTTTACTGCTTCTTTAACGGCCTTTTCTATGTTTACAGTTCACACTGGTGGCCATTCTCATGTTGAAAAAGAACAGTGGAGGACTCTGACTCAATGCTAGCTTGAATGTGCTCATTAACTTGTGAGGAAATTTTTCTTGTTAGTCCTCACAGAACCTTGATCAAAATACAGTCTTTTTAGTCTGAAAAACATACATTATGTGTTTTAATAAATACAAGTTAAAATCACTGCATTCAAATAAGCAGTTTTCCATCAGAAACGAATTAAGCCATAGAAAAAAAGTCATTTTCCCAACCAGTAGGTCTGCAAACATGTACAGAAACCCCTGTCTCTGTGTATAGCAATATTATATTCCACATAACTTAACAAGACAACTAATTTTCACAAATGTATATTTTTCCCTAGCGCATACCACCACCTATAGTTTTCATATGTGATCTCAAACTTTAGGCGGGAAAATAACAGACCTATCAATCTACGGCAAATGTTATTTGTAAACGAAAACGGTATGGTTAACATCCAAGCGATTATTATTTAATAATCGTAAATAGAGGAGTACACATTTAAATATATACAACATTATTTTAGCTATACTGTAGGGCTAAAGTACATTAAAATACCAAGTGGTACGGTTTATTAAACAACCACAAACACCAGTATTCATGACAAATGAAATTAAAACGTTTTAGCATCAAAAATGCCATGTTTGTAGTTATGTTGCATGCGTGCCAATTTACAATAAGCATATAATCATAGGACGACAAATTCTTAAAAGTTATGATGCCAAACTTTAGTGATTGACACCTTTTGTCAGGTTTACTATTCAAGCATTTAAAAAATAACATAACTTACCTCAGGTTTGTTCCTCTTGCGCTGCTCCACTCCTGAATGCTAAAACAGCTCGAAAAATAAATTGTGGGATATACGACAAAACAACTAGTGGAAGGGGTGACAGCAGCTCACCAGATAGTTCTTCACAAATGTATAAAACGAACGAACTTTACGGGATATTATTGAACAAAAACACCTTTAAACGGTTGATTACTGCTAATAATTTTTTAAAAAAACGTTTCAAACAAAATCAAAAACAAATTTCAACTGCTTTAACTAAATTATTAATCAGTATTATACTTCCTGCTTGCTCTTACACTACTGCATGTTGATACTCCCAAAGAAACGGAATTTTATATATATATATATATATATATAGTTTAGATTATCTGGTTCCATAGTTCTTGTACCTTTTAGACGAAAAGGGCTTTATGGTAAGCTAAAATGACAGTTGCGAAAAGTCTAGTCTAGTTGAATCACAGGTGGAACCTTTAAACTAGCTTTGGAACAGAACTTAAGATCAAGTTAGAAGTATGCTTATTTAAAGAAAGGATCTATTTTTAAATATTATGTCACTAAATCTTACTTATAAACTTTTATCCTGTTATTAAAAACACTAAAAAAAGACTGAATCAGTGGTTATTGAGGGACCTGTCATTAAAGGGTAGGGTCCTAGTTTCAAAAGCAGAAGGGATCTCACGTTAAACCAGTTTTGCACAGTCTTTACATCTAGACAGTAATATATGTAAAGAAACTGACAAACAGTTGCTTAATTTTTTATGGAAGAATAAGACTGAATTATATTAAAAAGACAGTTATTATGAACACTTGTGAAAATGGTGGACTTCATTTGTTAGATTTCTCTTCTTTAAATAACACACTCAAAATTACCTGGATTAACCAACGGTTAAGAAATGCTAACTCGAAATGGAATGATATTCCAAATAATATTTAATCTAAATTGGGAGGTGTTCATTTTTTTAAACTTGTAATTACAATGTCAATAAAATCCCTATTAAACTTTCAGACTTTGACCGTCAGGCCTTTTTAGCATGGACTTCAATTTGCAAGCACAATTTTTCACCCCATAAATACTTCATATACTGTAGAACAATCGGAATATTCTACATAAGTATAAGTCTCTTTTGTAGAACATTGGTTTTCCGATGGTATTATATTAGTGGATCAGTTATTTAATGCTAACGGCTTTCCTTTTTCTTATGATGAGTTTTTATCTTGCTATGGTATCCCTGTAACACCCGGGGAATATGCAAGTGTATTTGGAGCTATTCCGTCAGTAGTATGTGCAGTATATAAACAGCAGCCACGATTAAATAACACACAACTTCTATCCTTTACTCCAATACACTCTCCTATTGGTAAAATTGGTTTCTCCTGCTATCCTTCTAAAACAAATAAATCTGTTAGATCTTTATTTCAAAAGGATGTGGTCACAATGCCGTATGTAATATCAGACTGGAACAGATTAGTTGATAATATTGAATGGAAAAAAGTTTGGCGTATTCCTGATCGTTATTTAATTACAAATAAAGTAAAAGAATTGTCATTTAAGCTTATCCGTAAAATTTACCCCGGTAGAATATTATTTTTTTCTAGATTAAAAAAAAACATTGATATAGATTGTACATTTTGCAACAATTGTCCAGAGACTGTTGTTCATTTATTTTGGAAATGTCCTTATATTGTTTATTTTTGGCACGATGTTTGTAGTTTTATTTCAGTGTCTATTATGATTGATTTTTTTTTCTGGAGACATGTATTATTTGGGATCATTGAGAATCGTCGCAGCCCACAGGAGTAGGCCTACTTGATACTCTTCTATTAGCCAAATTTCACATTCATAAAAGTAAATGTCTTCAAAGGAAACCCTCTTTTATTTCTTTTCAATTAGAATTGAAGCACTATATAAATTCAATTAGACCCTCTCGAAATAAAAAAGCTGAAAAAACTGTAAAAATAATTAAGTGATTCATTCAAAGTATTTGTATATAGCACCCCCTAGCATGTTTGTTACCTTATTACTGTACGATATATATTATTGTACATTTTGTTTTGTCATTGTTCTGTATTGAAATAGTTCAAATAAAAAAATAACGGAAAAAATCTAACCATGATGCATTGCGTCAGGACCAGAACACGTTGCTTTAAGCCAGCGCTGCAAGCGGTTGCATGAAGTGGAACGCACCCATTATTATGACTGAGGAGTGCCGTACGCATTTCTGTGTCGAAATGATCAGCTGCAGGTCATCCGTTTTATTAATGAGCGATCTGGCGTTGGTAATGTAAATACTGAGCAGCAATGGCTTGAAAGGAACGTTCTTTAGCCTGGACTGTACATCAGCCGGCAGCCCCATTTCTGCTTCCTTCTCTGCGCCGCCTCCTGCCTGCATCTCCGGGCCGGTATCGTAATCCACGGAGACTCCGCTGCACCTATGATCTCGTTCGGGATGTGATCTTCTTGCAATTCCTTGCTGAAATCTACCTCACTACATAATATTCAGATCTTTACCAAATCTTCCCCATTATGTCGTTTTTGTTGAAGTTATGATAACGCTGCCCGAGAGATATACACTAACAAAACAAAACAACGTCCACAGGAGACCAAAGCAGTGCATCCATGCTCGCCGCAAATGAACTACGAATTAGCATATAGAGGTTAAAATGCACGATAATTTCTTGACATATCAGCGCAAATGCACATAAAATACGTAGGCATTTGCGCTGTCACAGGAATCGATTGCCGCACGTATCGCTTTTAAAGGTTAATGCGTAATTGCGCACCAGTTATCTGCAGCCCTGGTTATAATTGTAATTATTAAGTGTGTCTAACTGATAGGGAGGAATGCTTTGCTGTTTACTGACTGCACTTTTAATCTGAACGTCCTCCATGATTCATATGCGTAATGAAGAACTATGTTAAAAGTTTGAAACAGGTTAATAGTTATTGCAATTCCTGTGTAAAATGTGTTTACTGTTTTGAGAAATGAATGTATTTTTTTTGACACAGACCTGAGGTTTTAAAAACTGTTATAGAATATCCATACTGGTGGTAAACAGTTGAGAAACTGTAACATAATGAGGCAATTAGGCAGACAAGAAATGTATAAATGTTTTTGTATTATTGGCTCGGAGAGCTTGAGGTCCAGGAGGACCCCGGGGCTAGAATCAGAATCAGAATCAGAATGTCTTTATTGTCATTGTAATATGTACAACGGAATTAGGTAGCTACACGGTAGAAGCTACTATTTAGTCTGTTAGTCCTAGTTTTGAAGCTCCTGTATCTTTTGCCTGATGGCAGCAGTTGGAAAAAGTCATGAGCAGGGTGTGAGGAGTCTTTTAGGATGTTTTCCGCTTTTCTGCAACAGCGAGAGCTGTGCAGTTCATCCAGAGAGGGTAACAGAAAGCCTATGATCTCCTGGGCAGTCTTTACAATCCGCTGAAGTGATTTCCTCTGCGCTGTTGTGCAGCTGGAAAACCACACACACAGACAGTAGCACAGGATGCTCTCAATGGAACAGCGATAGAAGGACACCAGCAGTTTTTGGGGGATGCTATTTTTCCTGAGGACCCTCAGGAAATAAAGCCTCTGCTGGGCCTTCTTTGTCAACTGTGCAGTGTTCACACCCCAGGACAGGTCCTCCGTCATGTGAACTCCCAGAAAGCGGAAGTCTGACACCCTCTCCACACAGTCCACCTGATGTAAAGTGGTTTAATGTCCGTTTTCCTTTTCTTGAAATCTATACGATCTCCTTGGTTTAATTGTGCTCAGGAGCAGGTTGTTATCTGTGCACCACGCTGTCAGCCTCTCCACTTTGTCTCTGTAGGCCAGGGAAATATTACAAAAGACCCGCACCTCTCGGAGGAGGTGCGACAAAACCTCCTACAGTTGAGGACTGGGATGGTCAAGGCTATGCTCAGGCGGGTAGTCCTGGACTGTGGGCTGCCTTATGCCCCACGGGCTGAACAGCCTGAACCGTCCCCAGCGCCGACCAAAACCGCATGCAAAAAGAAGAAGCGGAAGGATCGCAATGTGCCTGTTTGGTCTGCTCTTCCATTCACCTGTAAAAGGCAAAATATGATCCGTTGACAGAGAACAAAAAAATACTATGTAAATTATTGTTGTAGCAGATGCATGACCATCTAGTGTAGACTAATGCAAATGGGAAAATGTACTGTGAATACCTGAGATGTCGGAGTATTAGAAATGAGATATTGAACCCCTGTTCCACCCATTCCCTTTTCTAGCATTGCAACTGATAGAGAAGACAGGGAAGTTGTTGCGTAGTGTAAAAGATATGAGGTGGGTATAAGTCTCTGTGCACTTCCATCGGGTCTGTGCTGAGTTTGTCAGACCTACCCAATATTATCAACTTGTCAGTTCTAGAATGGCTTTTATACTGTGTATTTTGCTTTGTGGCCAATGACAAAGTGAAGAGTTTATTATTACCTAGGTCTTGCCCAGGAGTCACTGCCAGCCCTTCTGGAGCCAGGGATGAGATGCAACCTGCTCCGGTGTGGGACAATTAGTTCGGCTTGGTCTGAAGCACTGATCCATTAAATCTCGAAATTCTGAAAACAGATGTTGGAGGTGGGATATTATTTAAAGTGAGAAGGCTCTCTCATCAGGCATGGTCAGTGTGACACTGATGACACTAACCTTCTGAGACTGCTCTGGGAAATTGCAGAGACTTAGTTTCTAGGCTCCGAAAGGGTACCGTTCCACACACCAGCCGGAAGAGCAATGAGCTGATGGACCTGATGGTGTAGACGGCGGCATCCATATCCAGCAGAAATCTCTGCAGGGGCTGATTTAGTGCTGCTCCTATAAATCAGAAAAAATGAATGAGACAGACGCTGATAAACTCACTTTAAATCTCACTTTATGACAGAAAGCATACAGAGTATATAGGAGCAATATTTCAGTATAATTAACATCTTTTTTTCACTAACCAAAGTACTTTAGATTGGGGCTGTCTTTCTGAAAACTCCCACATCCAAAGTCTATCAGCTTAACCTGCAGAGATTCTGTCTGGATCAGGAGGTTTTGGGCCTTGATGTCACCATGCATGATGCCCCTGTCATCGCAGTGAAATAAGGCCAGCAGCAGCTGCAGTAGCACCAGCTGTGCCAGCTCCTCATTCAGGCAGCCACCGCAGTCAATGCTGTAGCGATAGAGGTCCTGACACGGCTCAGGTCTCTCCATCACAATTGAGTGGCTTTCCGGACCGTCAAACCACTCAATAAACTGCACTATGTAGGGGCAGGCTGGTGGGATGCTCAGCTGCATCAACAAGGCCACCTCCTTGGGCATCTTCCCCCCAAGTGCAGGCTGTGGGGTTGTTGGAGCAGATAAGAGGCAATGCAGGGAACAGAAAAGACACTTATCCCCTTTTAAACGTTAGTGTGTCGCCCTACATGCTACTTACTATGTCTACCTCCTCCGTGTCCTCTTTGAGCACTTCTTTGATTGCGACCTGGGAAGATTAGAGATTATTCATATAGAGAGAATTTGCACAGAACCAAACAGATACGAAAACTGACATAAATACAAATGCACTTCTTCTAAGAACATGGAGTCCATAAAGACTGCACATATTATATGTATATGCTTGTTGACACCTAATGTAAGATATATCTTACTGGTAATCCGTCTTTCCTCCGGATTCCGGCATACACAGTGCCAAACGCTCCTCTGCCAATTTGCGCCCCTTTATTATAAATGTCCTCCAGTCGTTCTACAGCACAGAGAAAAAGAGTGGAACACAAAACAATACTGAGCAGCTAGTCAGGGTAACATCCAAAATTACAAAATATTAGATATTATCTAAAACCAGAAGCAGCCAGAGAAGAAACTTTAATGCATTAATATCATATTTTTGGGGGCCTTTGATTCAGATATGCAACCCCACATGTCTGTAGTAGTTTAGCAAATGACTATACAGTTAATGTTATGTACAGGTATTAGTCACATATTTAAAATAAATCATCTGTGAAAATTTATCCTCATCTCATATAAAAGACTGAGACAAATATAAACCTTTAGAATTACTGGAAGTGGGTTTGGGAGTCGAAGTGTGGCCTGCACCGTCCAAAGCTGCAGCTTCTGACTGCATTTGTCTTCGCCTCAGCTGCTGGCTAATTTCATAATGCAGTTGGCTACGGAACTTAAAGGTATCTCCAGTGCCACTCATAGCTGCTGATTTATTGTGGCCACTTGGTTCTACAGACAATAAGAGATTGACAATGTAATCGAACAATAAACTGCATTCAATGTGGGTGTAGAGTGTAGTTTTGAACTGAGACATATGCAAATATCTGGGGAGTTCAGTGACAAAATGCAAACTAAAGATACATATCTACTGAAAACATGACCTTAAAGCTAAAACTAAATGTAGATGCTGCCATGCATCAATCTGCCATGTTTCTGTCATACACACCTGCAGCAGGACTCTTCCTCCTCCCCCTTTTTCCTGGGTGTCCCTCATCCTTGCTCGGTGAGCGGGATCTCTTCCTCCCTCTCACTCGAGACTCAGAGACTTCAAAGAAAGGTCCCAGGAAATTAATATCATACACTTATGATGCAGTGCATAGTGGATGTGGATAGACATTCATGGTCAGTATTATGGCCCCCAACCATACAGTAGTAAGTGTTCATCGTAAATGTGGTGGGGCCTGGAGCTTACCGTGAGCAAAAGACTGGGGTAAATCCAGGATTGCAGGTATTATTATTATTATTATTATCTTTTTTTAACTTTGTTATTTTTGTTTGCTATTAGTTAACCTATGACATCAATCTGGTTCCAATCTCGAATGATAACTTTGCTGTCACATGACAAACCTTTAAAGGGGCCCTTCTGGGCTTTGGCTGAGGATGTCGAGGGACGTATTCCGCCTTGCAAATGAAGGTTCCTCCTCCCCCTTTTTACTGGGCATCCCTCATCCTTACTCGATGAGTGGGATCTCTTCTTCCCTCTCACTCTGGACTCCGAGACTTAAAATGAAGATCACACATTAATGTCATACATTTATGAGGTAGGCATTCAGAACCAATATTATGGCCCCAACCACAAGTGGTTAGAAGGTGAATTTATAAATGTTTAACCAATAACAGTATAGAAAAATATCTCTTGTTTTTCAACAGGTTTCATGGCCCATCAAAGTTCCACATAAAATATGGTATTCTCATTTTTTAAGGTTTCAGCTTCCTAGTTGAGCCCTGGTTCCTCCTGACCCCATCAAAGTGTCCTTGAGCAAGACACTGACCCCAAATTGCTCCCGGTGTGCAGGTTGGCACCTTGCATGGCAGCCTTCGCCACCGGTGTATGAATGTGTCTGCATGAACGGGTGAATGTGAGACTTGAATTGGTAAAGCGCTTTGAGTACTTGTAGGAGTAGAAAAGCGCTATGTAAATGCAGTCCATTTACCATTTTGTTATGTTCTTATGTAGTTAGCCGGTATACAAAAATACACTTTGGTTTTGCAGAGCGCTGACAGCATTTGATATTTTATTTACTATTATTGTTTTTGGATATTGACGTAAAATAATTCTGTCAAATTAACTGGTTAATATGAAAATGTCACCACATCCAATGAATTCAACACAAATTATTCAACATTTAGGTACCTAAAGGTTATTCTTAACTTTGAGGAAGTTTTAAAATATACCAAAGGGCATAACTTATGCTCATTTAAAGAAAGGATCTGTTTTTAAATATTATGTCACTAAATCTTACTTTACCTGAAGGCTTCTTAATTTCCATGTTATACTTTGTTTGGGGAACATTGACCAACTGTGCAAAGTTTGGC
>JAODKC010000016.1:17281906-17299816 GCA_026777985.1 Mormyrops attenuatus | reverse complement strand
TTCTGCTTTTTCATCAAGACTGTGGAAAAATGACACCCCCCCCCCCCCCCCGGCAGTACAGTATTGTGTGTTCATGGCCTTCAGTTAGTCAGTCATTGACAATGTCCTTGCTGTTTAAATCTGTTTAAATCTAATTCCGCCCTCCCACATAGCCAACAGCAGCTCTCACAGCAAGGCCAGACCGCTGTCCTGCTCACTCCGTCTCTCGGCATTCCCTCCTCTAGCTGCGGTGCCCCATATTACACAGCCTCTCCCCCTACCCTACGCCCCATTCTCTCTCACACTCAAGTGGTTTAACTACTCCTGGACAATGGCTCTTTTTTTCTGTCTGCCACACATTTTATGTGTGCATGTGATGGGGAGGGAGGTAGGAATTCTATCTCCTGTTATGTGGTTATTAATGTAATGCTTCCCTCAGTTTGACTTTCACTTTTAAAGACTTATGGGCTTAAGCAAAATAACAGGCAAAGAAGACGCCATTGCACTCTGGGTAATATGACATTCGCCACCAGTAACATTGTTTTCATTCAGCGTGTAACGGATGATTTGGTGTTTTCCCTGATGACTCTTCTCTTTGTTGCTCACCCCTCAGACGGCGCTGGCTAAGGCATTGTTTGACAATGCAGCTGAGAGCCCAGAGGAGCTGGCATTTCGGAAGGGTGACATCCTGATGGTACTGGACCAGGAGGGAGGGGGACCAGGCTGGTGGCTGTGCTCCCTGCATGGCAGACAGGGGATAGCCCCCGCCAACCGGCTCCGCCTTCTCAACACCTCCCAGTCTTGCTCCAGTGCCTCTGCTGAAACTTCCACCCCCGCCTCCTGCCCCACAGTGACCCGCCCTCATGGTGAGGAATCCGTGTACCTCTCACCTGGCCCACATCCCCGGCCCACCCCTATGGATTCCATTAAGGGGCCCAGGCTTGGTGAGGAAGGGGTCTATCAGTCACCCCCTGCGCTAAGTGGGCCGGCTGCAGCTGCATTGCGCCGTGGAGAGGGCCGGCCCAGGTCCCGCTCCAGTTCTGGCACGCGTCCACGGCCCGAATGGGACGTGTGCGTTACAGGACGAGCTCGCTCCCCGTCCCTTCGAGGGCGGGGATCAGAATCGGGAAGTCCCAAACAACAAGTCCTTTACCAGACCCCCACAGCACACAGGCTACAGGGAGGGCTCACACCCGAGGCTGTGTACCTCAGCCCCTGTGGTGTCCCAAGGGCAACCACAGAGGGATCTACAGCGGAGCTGGGGGGTGCGGAGGCAATGTACCACATCCCGCGGGAAGCTGTGGTGGCTGTGGGTAACTCCGATGGCTGCTACCTGGTGCCTCGTGTGAGTGCACCGCTTAGTGAAGATGTGTACCAGACCCCGACAGGTGGTACAGTGCTGGACCCCGCCCAGGGTGGTCTTGTGTCTGCCGCGTCCAGGATGGGAAGTGGCCAGCTGTCACTCTGCAGTGGGACTGCCCTTGCCACACAGACCAAACTACCACAGGAAGCAGCAGGCTTGTATCAGACCCCCACCATGGTAGGGGGTCTGCCCAAAACGCCTCAAAACAGCCGCAAGCTCCCTGCGGACAGTACAGCAACTCCTGCGCCTACCACCACTGGACTGGCACAGCAAAGACTCGTGCCTTTCACTGGAGAGGGGTCCCCCAGGGCACAGCCTAAGGTCCTACACAAAATGTCTGGGGGGCAAAGTTTGCCCTCCACCCCTCCCAGTGCCCGAGGCAGGTTGCCTCAGCCCCCCCCAAGGAGCTCTCCTGTCTTGCCAAGGACAGCTGGAGCCAGGGTCCACAGCTCTCCCAACATTGCCCGCAAACCACCTCCCCCTGCACCCCCGGTTAGGGGTGTCACCAGGAAGGACACTCCTCAGTTGCATTCTGTTCCGCAGCAGGGTAAGCAGGGAGAGGGCCAGCGTCAGGGCATCCCAAACAAGCCGGAGGGGTGGAGGGATGAAAAGGTGAATGAGGAGAGCGATACGAAAAAGGTAAACCTGAATATAAAGAGGGACCGTGAGGAGGGAGAGTATGAGGAGCCGGACGACGAGAACCTTCACAACCAGGTAAGAATCAAGGAAAGAGAAAGAGGAAGATTGTCATGTGATCCTGAAATGGAGCTGGCCGGCGTTTGCTCTGCTTGAATGCAATGGATCTTAAAAGGAAGCTTAGAATTACAAATCCAATAGAGCTAATGTAAGCTGTAATGTTCAGCCGGTTATAATGCATCAGTCTTTTTCTGTTAGCAAAATATTTCACTTAGATGCAAAAAGAAAATTTGTTCTCTTTGGTTTTGAAAAGAGAACTTTGTGCTTTCTTATCAGTTTTTGAATGGTTGAGGAAAGAGTCATTTCATTTGATTTTCTTTTAAGTTAATGGTCACTAAAATGTTGTATGAAATCTTGTTAGAATAGGAATAGCTTATAGCTGTTTATAAGGCTCAGTATTCAACATATTTCCAATAGTTTTTTTGGGTGTTATCTGTTTATCCTAAGGTGTATGACACCCCTCCTGCAAGCCGGTGGCAGCACGCCCTTCCTGCGGCACTCCCTGAAAACGACGACAGCATCTACAACACCCCCCGCATGCTCCCCCCTCACAGCAACCAGGGATCAGAGGTCAGCGTCTGGCCAGGTGTCATCTGTTCCTGCTGTAATTAGCCTGCACCTGTTCCTGCTGCCCCCCTCCGTGCACTTGGGCTGTTCCACACCTGTCTGTCTGGCTTGCTGAATATGGCTTATTCTGGAAATCAAAGTCTCCTAGTTTGCCGAGTAGCATATTCTAATACATTGTTTTCACAACTTTACCTTTGACTCTTGTTTGAAAATATTAAAATAATGCTTGCTTGCCAGTATATCAACCTTTTTAATGGGGCTTTTAACAGTGTGGATTCTTTGTGTAACTTGACCATTTCAAACGTTACACTCATTGTTTTTTCCATCAACATTTTTATTTTGTTTCCTTAAATAATCTCCATTAGTTAACAACCATGTACAAAAATATCACGACAAACCTATCCCCCCTAAAAAAGGAAGAAAAATCTTTATTTCCAAATAAGTCCCATTCTGTCAGTCATGTCCTTTTTAAATAAGAGCGTAAAGCTCTCTAGCTAGCGTTAGAATAATTTTATTCTCTTTCCAACCTCTTCAATGATCCCTTTTCCTTTGACAGGTTTACGATGTTCCCACCCTTAATCTGTCTGTGACCTCCGACCTCCAGCAGCCCACCTACAATATCCCAGCAAGCCTTGTGGCTCCACCTGAGACCGATGACGACGTCTACAGTGTGCCTACCCTCCCAGGCCTTTCGGCAGCACCGAGTGAGGTCCTCGATGGCCCGGGATGTGAGCTGCAGAGTCTTGAGGTTTACTGTGTGCCTGGGCCAGGGAAACGCGTGCCCGATGCCCTGATAGATGGGGCTCCCTGTCCAGAGGTCCCCAACGAGGGATCTGATCGCGACTGTGGAATTTATGACATGCCTGCCCTAAGCCTTGACGTCCCCATGTCGGCGACCCGCCGGGCCTCGGTGTCCAGCACGGGCTCTTGTGATGTACAAGGGAGGGCCTCCCTCTCGGCCCTCATCCAATCAGCTCTGAGCTCCGCCTCCCCCTCCACTCCCCCGCGGGAGCTGGCCGCCTCCTTGTCAGAGATTCTGTCCGTCTGGAAGGCCTGCCAGGCAGTAGACGCTCCCCCGCCCCTCCTACAGGCCTGGACCCACCTCTCAGATCTCCTCCCCATGCTTTCTGCATGCAGTTCTGCCCTCACTGAAGCGCAGCTCTCACTGGTTCGCCGGGCCCTGGAGGACTCCGCCACTTTGCTGCAGAGCCAGGCCCTTCCACCGTCAGGCCGGCCCCGCCTCCCGTCCCAGGAGTCCCTGTCTCGGAGACCATTGCCGGCATTGCCCGTAGCTGAGGTGAAGCCCCTTAATGTGGGGATGGGTGGGCGCAAGGGCAGCTGGATCCAGGAGAGGCCTCTCCCTCCCCCACCGCCTCCCTCCTTTCCCCTGCCCCCTGTGGCCCCTCCTCACCCATGTTCTGATGAAGAAGGAGAGGGAGAGGACCTGGGGAACGAGTATGCAGGCATCGGCCTCAGTGTCCCCCCACTGTCCTGCCCTGGAGGAGACAGCGTGGGATATGTAAAGCTACAGGTCAGCGAACAAAGATGCTCCGTCTGCATGTATATCAGCGTGTCCATCTGCCTCTGTGTCCGCATGTCAAAGTCAAATTGAATATTTTTTTCCTGACCCCCACCAGGGGAAGCCCGATCCTCCTCCAGTCATTCAGACATCGGCCAGCCCTCCTGTAACTGACCCCCCCACGGCAGAGCAGAGGGTAACACTCCCCAGCCCCACTTTGGACCCCGTTTGACCTCAAACATCTGAAGACATTTGCAGAAAATTTAAACTAAGTCGCACAGAGCTGAACTCAGGCTTCCCAGATCTGCTTATCACTGAAATATAATCTTGCATATTTTCTCAATGATTCAGTTCTGATATTTTGAGATGGAGAACAGCCACATGCCAAAAATTCCAAATGTAGATACGGATTTTAGCATCAGACATGTAATGGCCTATCATAATTATGGCCAAGGATGACTTGTTCAAGGATCAGTCAACTGCTACTTAATCTCATGTTCAAACCCGTCATTTAATGTCTTGCATTAAAATAACAAAGCTTGACGATACTGATGGTTATGTCTATAGAAAACTAGTTTGTCCGGACATTCAGGTGCTGTAAATCTTTACTACATGGATTCCCTCATTGGGGGAAGGCAGGCCTCAACAGAGATGTTCAGGTTCATTTATCTAAAATTTTATGTCATCTCAGAGACGGAAGGCTGTGTAATGATCCTTGATAACTGCCATTTGTTGTCATTAGATCAGCTCAGCTTTAAAATCAAAATCAAATCTGCAAATAGGCCATGTTCCATCACTGAACGTTAAGTGGGACTGAAATTTGTCCTTATAATACTGGAAAAATCCAGATCATCATGGTAACTATAGACATTACAAACTGCAAAAAATGTGGACTGTCTGGCAGAGAGCCGGGAGGGAGCAAAAACGTGGACCGTCTGTGGGTCCCCGAGGACCTGCTTGGGAAACACTGCTTCAGACATAAATTTTTTGTTTCATGTAAAATGATTTTTGCTTATGTATATTATTTGATTAACCTGGTGCCTCCTCCTCTCTCCTCTGACGTTCCAGTCAAGCCCTTCCCCGCCACTCCCCGTCTCTCTCTCCCTGGAGGACTCCGAGCTGCTGGCTTTCTATTCCTCCCAGAGCCTGTCTCACCTGTCCTGCCTGGCCGACTCCATTGATGCCCTCTTCACCAGCGTGCAGGGGAATCAGCCACCGCGCGTCTTTGTTTCCCGGGGGAAGAGTCTGATTGTGACGGCGCATAAGCTGGTCTTCATAGGAGACACGCTTTCTCGCCTGCTTACCTCTCCTGACCTTAGGACAAAGGTTTGTTCTAAATTCTAATTTAATGCAGCATGTCTTTCTGAAATATATTTTTAGCTGGGGGTGGGCAATGTGGACAAAATGCTGTATCACGGTCCATGATATAGTTCACTTTTAATTTTTTTTGTTTGCTTACAGACCAAATTGGAATGTATGTAGCAGGCTAATGTTAATTAACCATTTAACCACTTAACCAGCAATTCTGTCCTTCAAAGAAACACTTTACATGGCTTTATAATAATACACTTAGGTATGTGAAATAAAAGAAACTGACTTTATTTTTTTCATACTAAAGTTTCAAAAGTTGAATTTCGTTGGATTCTGCAAAGCCAAACCTTTTCCACGTAAGTGGAACCTTTTTTTGGAACCCAATCTTCCTCATCAGCCAGTCCGCACACTGTTCAGTTGGGAGCGGAGCCAACCCATCTGTGAACCATGCTTTGCGCATGACATGGGTGCAATATTTTTAGCAGTCCAATGGTATATCAAGTTGGCTTAAAAAAAGTTAACTGGTTATAACAGATCGATTATGCTATTAGTTAAAGATTTAAGGACTAAGTTCAGATCCATTAAAACAGATAATTGTCAAAGTAGTGAGATACAGACAGTACTGAGATGCTATACTGGCAAGAATAGCTTTGTTTCATATTGACCTTTTTTGTTGTAGTTCTTTTGCAGCCTCCAGACATGTAGGCATCACTTAATAGTCATGTGCCAGTTTGTTCTCTCGTTATTATAATAGTGTTTAGTAGTGCTGTATATCGATTCTTGAAATATTGTGGATACAACTGCAACCGGTCATGATAAATTGCCATATCGCTCACCACTGTTTTCATTGCCCTTTTGCAATTTGCAGTAAATTATAACTACAATTTAATGTATTTAGGGTTTAAAATGTTCTGATTTTAAACAATCCATTGTTTGATTTGGTTGTAGATGAAAATTCTGTACATCTCTCTGCAGGTCACTACATCGGGAGGTCGACTTTGTCAAGCCTTAAAGGCTGTCGTGGTGGCAACAAAGGGGGCGGCACAGAATTATCCATCAGCCCCTGCCACACAGGAAATGGTGGACCGTGTAGCAGAGCTATCCCAGCATGCCGCTGGCTTCTCGGGGCTGCTGCAGAGGCTGGCGGAAATATCATGATTCAATTTTTTCCCCACCTTTTTTTATGGTTTTGGTTGAACTGTTCTATTCTCAATTGTGTGATTTGGAATTGGGTAACATCTGTTATAGTCCGTCAGAAGACAATGGGTGAAAGGATAAGTCTAGAAAAAATCTCAATTGTGTGTTTGTGTGAGTGTGCACATCTAGGAAGGGTGTCTGCGTGTCTGCGTGTACTAATGCTGTGATGGCAGCATCTTCTGCCCCAGTTAGAAACCAGGGCCACGTAAGTGCAGGTACCTGGCGTGCTTGTTTCTTATCTTAATTTATTTATGGTTATCTGTTAAATTTCTTAATGTGAATATTTCAGCCTTTACTCTTTGGTGTGTTTCAAGTGCAGGTATAGCACAGCCTATCTTCCACCCTCATTTGTCCCTCAGTCTCCATCTGCATATGTTTGTCCTTATCAAGGCCACTCTTTGCAGCTTTGGTGCTGAAGGACACAGGGCTCTCTTTAAATCAATATAAGAAAAGGAGGGTAATGAAAATTTTGGTATACCGTTATTAGGGTTGTTATTGTTGTTATTATTATTCTTGTATCCATTGTCATTTACTGCCTTAAAGCTACGAAGAAATGTCCCCACAACTTGGCTGTTCCCCTAACAATGGTTGCATATTTTGCTCTCTCCTAGCCTTTCTTTTGCCATTGTGCTTCCTTAGAGAGAGAGAGAGAGTTTATGCTTTAGCCATGTTTCTCAGCCATGACTTTCCCACACTAGCAGTACCAAACTAAAACTTGTCACCTGGGTTTATTTGTTCCTTCCTTACTGTCCCTTTCTGACATGCTGGTGCCACTTTACAATAACGCTACATATAAAGGGTTTATGAATGGTTTATAATCTGGTTATTAATTAGGTTGTAACACTTTGTAAATTAACAGACAATTTTAAACAAGTTATGACAGAGTTTTCTTTTTATTAATGAGTTACTACCATTTACAAGTGGCAAAAGGGAGCCCTATTGTAAAGTGGTGCTGACATGTTCAGCCATGATGAGAGAGACACTTCTTGCCTGCTCATCTGTCCTGACACACAATCAATCTTCCCTCTAATACTTGCTTTGTACGTCCCCTACACTTACACAAAGCGGCTCACTTTCTGTCCTCCTCATGGATCAGCCACACAAGTTTGCTGCCACCCTGAGTGAACAATCGGCTGCTTTTCCTTGTGTGTCCCGCACCACCTGTATGCTGTGATCCTCCTTAATTTTTAACGATGGGCTTTTTGGTGGATGTCCAGCATCATCGGGCTTAAATTCCCGTATTTGCAATGATGTCAAATCCTGGAGCCCGTCTACCGACTGTGTGGCTTTGCTGTGCAGCACCACCTAGTGGGACCTACTAGAAAAAAAACATACTAAGACAACCCATTGTTGATATATAGCTTCGCCGATGTGAAGCTTTGCGTGAGCCTCATTGCCAATCCCATCTGCTTAGACCATACAGCCTTATGTACAATATTGCTTTTCATTCTGACAGTAACTCCCATTACTCGAACAGACAATTCTCTGCATGGTTTTTAAGTTTTCTTCCAGATATATGCACATATAACCAGGGATTTTAATGGAATGAATTTATTAGCACAACAATTAAAATGTAAAAAAGTTACAGTGTCATGCTGTAGCTTGTTTTGTACCAGAATGTATTTTTGACAATTGTTCTGCTATTTCAGGTATTTGTTTTTGATATTTTTGTACACAGTATTTAAAGTGGGTATGGAATGAATGAGTCGTTTTGGAGCAGAGTCCGACCGGGGAATCTGTCATCTCTATCTGTGCAAAGCTGCCTGTTCTGATAGGTGCCAGTGGGACTTTTTTTTAAAAAAAAAAAAAAAAACCAATACACTACCCTGTTTTTAACTAAAAAATACTGTCTGCCTGTGATTTCTTTGAATTACTGCTGTGCTTGGTTACAACGCAGTTTATACTGTATGTGTGCGACCATAACACAATAATTAGGATAATGCGGTGGGTATTTTTGAGGTAACGTTCCATAAGTTAGCGCTGATGATATTTTGCATTTAAACATCATACATACAATGGACATTTCAAAGCAGTTTTGTATTTTGCTGTGAAACAAGCCCCTTATCATTCGCCCTTCTGATCTTCCTACCGTGATTCCTTAAACAAAATAATTCGAAACAATGACCACACACTTTTTAGCAGGGCCAGTTTGCAACACAGTTTGCAGATTTCCTTTCTCAGACACCCCTACTAAACTTTATCTGATTAAGACAATTGAGCAGGGAAATCTTCAGAGTGTGTTGGATTCTGGGCATGCAGGACCAGAATTGGGGAACCCTGCTTTTTTGATAAACTATACAGTATATTCACTTACATCAGAGGCAAGAATAACCAACTCTTAGACATCCCAGATTAATACTGAAATTATATTTATTGGGCGATCGGTTTAAAACGTGAAGAAGAAAACTAATACAAGTAAAGCTCGGATACCTAAGCAAGTTTAGCTAATCTAGTCGGGGCAATTATCCGTGCTTTACTGTGAGTGACAGCAATCGCGTCGAACTCAGCTCCGCGCGCGCTCCCCTCCCCTTCCGGAGATCGCCTGGCCGTGACGTAGCGGGGGAAGGCGCTGCGGCGCCCGAGTCGGAGCTGGAGAGCGAGGGGGAAGCAAAATGGCGGAGGTTGAAGACGTTACGCTGGACGGGAAGCCGCTTCATTCGCTCCGGGTGGCAGATTTAAAAGCCGCCTTGGAGAATCGGGGTCTTTCTAAAAGCGGGCAGAAAAATGCACTCATCAAGCGACTCAAAGGGGTGAGTTTGCCGGAGTTTTAGCGCTTCGAATAAGCTGTTCGACTTTAGTTGGCGGTGAAACCGAGTGTCGAGCGATGGACGGAGTGTCGGAGGCTCGGAAACGGCGACGGTATCTCGGTTTGTTCGTGGAGGGTGGCGCGGCTGGTGAGTTGCAGCGCGGTGTGCTTCGTGCTGGACTTTTTGGAGCTGTCTTCGCCGCGCTTTCCCCATGTTTTGGAGATGAGGTGTGTCAGACCAACCGATAGCAAGGCCTGAAGCTGTGTGTGTTTATGCGAGTCGGTCTCCGTTAGTTTCTGAGTAGTCGCCGGGCCCGCGCTTTGTGTGGTTGTGCGCGCGGAGTGGGGTTGGGGGGGGGGTGCAGGCAAGTCGGCGACGCGCATGGCTGTGCTAGCTCGGACACGCTGTGCAACCGCCCGCCTTCAGTTCGGGGGATTCAATATCGCGACGCGCGCGCCCGCGGAGTAAATGGTATGGCTAGTTAGCCCCCGAACTGAGTAACCACCTGTTCCGTAATCAAAGGCGATAGCATAGTCTACAGGTAGCTAGTAAAATAGCTCGTAATATGTAGCCCCCGGGCTGTTGCTGTTATTTGTAATCCGTTAGATGCCGTTATGCTATTGCAAACCGATTATAAATAGTCGCTTTTTAGTTGATTGTATTTGACAGTTGGGTAGTTAACTGCGTAAATGATTCACGGGGCGTAGTTTCGGCATAAACTTAGAGTAGTTTTCACTTCAGATTTTGTTATTGTCAGCCTCTCGTTCGTTTGTTTAGCTGGCTACGTTTGGTTAATGTGTGAGCGCGTGTGTAATGGGTAGTTTGTTTACAAATATGTTAAAACATAATGCTGACTCTGCGTAAACTAGTCGTGTTTCCAATGCAATTTTTTGGCACTTATGTGGTTGGGAAGGTCTTTTGGTAGATTTCGATCGCTCCTTCTCTTTAGAGAACAGCCTGTTCCTAAAACAACTGCTGATCTGTAAAACCAACGCGCACGTTTTTGTCTTCAAAGATGGTACCGGCCGAATTAGGTTTGATCAGCTGACGGCGGCCCACGCGGTATGTGCATCGCCGTCCCAGACCGAAGGAAGACCCGGGTGTCGGTTAGTTATATGCTATAAAATACGGTTGCCCTGACTGGCTCCTCATCTCAGTATACTATCCTCAGGCTTTATTTACTTTACTTAACACGGTACGTTTAGATGATAACATTCGGGTGTTTGTGGCGGAAAAATGAAGTGCCGTGTTTGTTTATGGTTGTTTATGCCGTTTTTGTATATGTTGGGGTCCGGAAAGGTGAGAGTTCAGTCTGCACTTATGCTTGGGAGTGATTCGGTGGTTTTGAAGATCCATCTGTCCGTGGTCTTCTGGTTATTTCAGCTGGCTCTTTATATGCGTTTCTGTTATGCCCGTTTGTCCCACATGTATATATGTACCTGTGTGTTACATTTAATAATAGCATAATCTCTATAGTATACAATTTATTATAACCAGCTCCAGTAATTTGAATTACTAAATGCAAAAAGTCACCCTAGTGAACAGACCAATAATCTTGACTCGTGTGTGTTAAAAAAAAAAAAAAAAAAAAAAAGAAAAAATCATAATGAATAGCATTTGTGTCTGTGGTTGAAAAGACCTCTGTTACTGGACAGGAGAGACAATACTGATTAGCCTTCACCCAACATATAAAATTGAAATTTTGACACTCCCATTTCTCTTGTGTGTTCAGTCAGCAGATTCGGTTGTATGCCAGTTTGTCTCGTCTTGCGGCAGGAATACATTTTCTTTTCAGAGAAAGGACTGAATGTACTGGTTAAGAATGCTTTTTTTTTTTTTAAATTCTTTTGTCTTATTGGAGAAACAAGGAATTAAAGACTTGATTAACTTTCCAACTAATGTTTTTTCCCTTGTTACTCATGAGAGGGAACATGCACATACATATTGTTTGAAGCTGACATGCCTATTGGCACAAAGAGGTATTTAATTAAATACAGAATAAGAATAGCTGAAAGAAAAATTTAGATGCAGATTATCTCCACTACGTGTATTCTTTGACTGTTAACTTGGTTTAACGCTGCCAATTAAGTTTGGAAAGCAGAGGCACTTTATGACCAGTTTTCTGGTCTGATGTAACTACTGCCACAAAGAAGTTTTTGCATTTTTTTAAGAAGCTAAATCATTTACTTTGAACTTACCTGATTCATACGATACGTTGTAACACTTGTTTTATGCAATTGGTAGGGGTAATGAGTGATTTGTTGATTACAATGAGTTTTACCCCAGTAATGGTAGATTTCCTGTTTTGTTGGTATTGGGATTTCTGTGTGTTGACAGAGGGTCTGTGGACGTGGCGGGTGAATCCACATTTTAAATGGAGAGGCCATGCGTGACCAATCCACGTCCTATACTTACTTATTTAGTTTTTGGCAGTCTCTAAAAAGAGAGCTCCTATTTCGTGTTAAATCTATTTTTCACAATCAATCGCACGACAGCTCTTTCCCATTTTACATGTGTTTTTTTGTGGCATTCAAGTCGAACACTAACGCTGCCCCTCAGTCTTTTTTGCCACTCAGTTGGTATGAGTGCAGTGACTTCCGCCTGCTGTGACGTCATGCGCATAACCTTCGCAGTACGAGGAGCGTAAGACGTGACGATCTGGGAATATTTTATGCTTTTAACAGAAACCAGTAGCACAGCGATTTGCAATATTTGTAAAATAAAGTTTTGAGAGGTAGGAATAGCATTCAATGGACAATCCCACTTAACAAAGGACACGCAACTGTGCGAGACAAGAAAGCAATGGATGATTTGGGAGTCGCTAACTTGGACTGTTTCGTGAACTCGCTGCAGCTTGTGATACAAGAGGGGCTTCCATCACAACAAAGTGTAACTCAGCTGGCGCCAATGGGAGAAAAATTGCTGCATTTTAAGCATTCGCCACTTGTATATTCTTGCTCTGATGATATAAATATAGAAATGCAAATGCCTCAAACACTTAAAACAAGATGTACAAACGAAGTTGAACAGTACGTTATATATGTTTGTAGTAGCCTAATTAAATATTTTTTTCGCATACATTTTTTCCATCTGTATTTACTAGCTTAAAAAAATAATATATAACATAACAAAGTAAAAAGAGCTCTTGTATTGGAATTGGCAGTTGTGTATCGGAATCGGATTGGAGCTGAAAAAATGTGGATCAGCCCATCCCTACTTTTAAATGGATCCATTTCAGTGTGTCAACAAGTTTAACAGAAATCTTAGAATTGTCTTAATATTTGTGGTAATAAGTTGTTTGGTATTGGTCACCTTTATGTGCAGAGGAAGGTCGTCAGTAAAGAGAATTTTCTCCAGTGATGAGTCTGCCATGCTAATACCGATACACAAGATGGACTGTGTGTCTCTCTGGGTGTAAGTGAGTTGAACTTACCTTCTCACACTGGTGCAGTGTGCTCTGAGGAGAACCTAAAATACAGTACACCATACCTGCTTTTCCTTTATATTCCACATGGCCCTGGCAGTGTGCATTGTTCACTGTTCACGGTAAGCCGTGCGGACATGTTGCTTTTGTAAGATGTGCATTTCTGGAGCTTGGTGGGGTATGTGTCTTAGACTAATATGCTAATCTTGCTTGTTTCAGGCTCTCATGCTGGAGAATTTGCAGAGAACCTCCACCCCTCACATTGGGCTGCAGCCCAATTCTCAGGTGAGGTCCCCACTGTGTATTGGTCTTGCTTAAGCAAACCATGCGTATTTTTTCCTACCCGGTATATGAACTTACCTTCAACTTACAAACTACTTATGTAAAGGCAGTTATCCATATTAGTTATGATTGTGATTATTCTGATCTTGCGCCTTAAATTTTGGTTACTGTTTCAGAAGCAGGTTTGCTCTGCTATGAAGCAGAAACCTAAGATTTATAGTTCTTTGTTGCTTCCACATCATATGTGTGTCGCAGATCGGGGAAGAGATGAGCCAGAACAGCTTCATAAAGCAGTACCTGGCCAAACAGCAGGAGCTTCTCAGGCAACGACTGGAGCGAGAGGCCAGGGAGGCGGCCGAAGCCAACGGTGAGAAGCCAAGTACGCCCCTTTTCTCCTATTTACATTGCTTCTACTCAGTGTCTTGTTGCCTCCTTTGTATCTGCGCTGCCTGCTGTCCACCTTGGGTTCTATTCCACTGAGCCAGGTACTGTACATTTGGCACGGTACTTTTTCATTAAGGAACTTTTGGTACTTTTCCATTGACTTTTGCTCGAGAATCAGTACTAGAAGTATCAAACTAGCTGGGGTACATTTTCCGTACTTTTGGGGTGGTACTTTCTTTGCTGGGACACTCTTGCTTTGTCGATTGGTTATGCAAATAGCCTGCATCTAAAACACAATAAAACCACTGTCTTGAAAAAAAGTTATGAACTCAGAAAAAAACAATAAACAAAGAAAAAAAAGTGCTAACTGATGTGTGGACAAATGAAGAGACCCAAGGTTTAATTGCGATCCTTTTGGAAGAACACATACCACAAGATCAGGATGGCATGACAACAAATAAATTAAATTTTTTGTATAATATGCTACGGCTGCACGATATTGGAAAATTTCCAAATATGATTTTGTCATAATTATTGGGTTATTTTTAAAACAAAAGAATAAGTTCATAATACATTTCTCACAAAGCCGTTTAGTGAGTGATTTTAAATGGCAAGGATGAAAATGATCATGATAGTCTCAGAGAACACATGCAGCAGTCATGCAAAAGTAGTGGAGCTAAACTTTAAATTTGTTTAAAATTAGTTTGCTAAGTTTTTTTTCTTTTCTTTTTTTTCTTCTCTGCTATGAAAAAGTAAAAATGTTTAATGCCCGTACAGTATGAAGGCGTGGAAAAAGCCGGTTCTCAGCCCAGCTATCGCGGTTCTTGTGATGTACAAGAATTGCATGTGCATAACATGCAATGTTGGTATTAATATCACTCATCATCCAGTCCTATAATATACTAGCCATTTTTCAAATTCAGTACAAAATACCTGCCTTCCGTTGTGATTTTCAGTGCTGATACCAGTCTTTATGCCGGTGGAAAACCAATGCCAGTACCAAAAGTACCACAAGCTTAACAGAATGATTAGAATAGCCTTAATATTTTCAAACAGGGCTGCCCAGCCCTGCTCCTGGAGATCTACCACCCTGCAGCCGTAATTTAACACACCTTATACAGATAATCAGGCCCTTCAGTAGCGTCTAAGCACAGCTGCCTCTCATACTGAGATTCTGCTGAAGGACCTGGTTTTCTGTGTTGGGCAGCCGTGTTTTAGGAGAAGGTATGTGTGGTTTTTGGTATTGGTCACCTTTAGTTATAGAGGGAGGTTCAATTAGTAAAGAAAAGTTTCTCCAGTGATGAGTCTGCCATGCTAATACCGATGCACCAGATGGACTATATATCTGTCTGGGTGTAAGTGAGTTGAAGTTGCCTTCTCACACTGGTGCAGTGTGCTCTGAGGAGAACATCCAGCATGCTTCCATTAATCAAGCCTTTGGTGATAGCTTCTGCATCCTCTGACCTTTCACCCTCCTGCAGAGATGGACAGTCAGGCAGCTCCAGAGGAGGATCAAGAGGAGAGCAACCTCACTTCCTGTTCGGTGGAGGTGAGCCTCGTGAAGAAAAACTCCAACCAATCGCAGCTTGTCCAGTTTCCCTTTTAAATTATATTATTAATTGTGCTTCTCTGTTGATTTGTTCTTGACTTGACTGACTTGAAATAGGACGGCGGGTATAACAAATCTGCCAGTGACTTTATTACTTGAATTCTTTAGTTACATAAATGTAATCCGCTGAGTGTCAGATGTAACGTGCTGCAGGACCTCACTCCCGTTTCCTCTGGTTCGGCAGCCCTCCTTGCCGTCAGGTGCCCTTTTAGGCCAGGAGGAGGATGGAGGGGGAGGTGAACTGGAGGCGACCCCTGTCCAAGGCAGAGAGGAGGTGGAAGGTGCCATGACCCCGGCTGTGCTCACGCGTCCCAGTACCCGTCGCTCACTGATCCAGTCGGCTCAGGCTAAACAGACGGAAGCCCCTTCTGCCTTCGGCTCCCAGGAAGCCCTCGAGGCTGGGGGCAGGGCCCGGCGCTCCTCCAGTAGCCGGCTGAGCCGCGACGAGCCACCTCGCGCCGTGGCCTCGCTGTCTGTGCGTGTCGTCGGGGAGCCTGAGCGGGAGGGCCCGGCCAGCGCTGCCTCCGCGTCTGCGCCACAGCTTGGACGCTCCAGTCTTAGCCAGGATGACAGTGAGGATGATGAGAAGAGTGATGCCGATGAGGAGTGGGGTGTCGGGGCTGCGAGGCGTGGTCCCAAGCAGAGCCCAGCCCCCTGCAGCCTGCCTCCCCAACGGGAAAGGTCCAGACGCAAGCAGCAGCCACCACAGCACATCCCCCCACCACAACTGCCCCACCAACCCCCGCTGCAGCTCCGCCAGCCCACCCCACCTCCCTCCCCACCTCCGGAGCTCTCTTTCCCTCTGCCAGACACCCCCAAGCAGAGCCCCCCCGATGAGCCTGAAGGTGGTGGTGCAGCAGAGGCGATGGCAGCCCCACCCTCTGCCCTGCAGCGACAGGACAGCAGCTCCGGCTCCAGCAGCTCTCCCCCCAGCAGTCCGGAGTCCCCCGACCAGCGCCGACCTGGCCCACTCACCCTGCTGGCCCGCAAAATGGAGTCCGAGGGAGCTTTTGCTGGGACACGGGGTCGAAGCCACTCAGAGGCTGAAGGGCAGGGATCTGTACCCACCTCTGCGGCTGCGGTCTCACCAGTTACCATCTGTGCTGACAGCCACAGCACCAATGCAGGTCTACCTCTGCTGCCCCTTACAGGAGACCCTGTGCTACAAAGTGGGAATGGCGCGACCGCTATTGAGCCCAGTTCTGTAGGCTCACCTGCCCAGGTTGTGGAGACTGGAGACTCGCTGTTCCCACCTGCTGAAGCAACCGACACTGATAGACAAAGTGACGGAGGAGAGCCATCCAGACCCACAGAGGACTTTGGGAAGGAAGTAGTGACAGTGAAACAGGGAAAGCCTGAGGAGGAGGGAAAGGTAGAACCTAAACAAGAGCACTTAGGAGAGCCCTCTGCACCTGGGAAACCCACTGAGCCTCTGGAGAGTCAGCCTACCACGGCCCTGCCCACCCAGCCCCCTTCCAAGAAGCTCCGCTTTCTGCGAAACATGCCAGTGTCGTGTGTGCCTGCCTCCACGGCGCCCCCTGGCAGGCAGCCTCGCACATCTTCTGATGAGCCTCCGGGGCAGCAGCCGGCCCAGCACCTGCCCTCCCCTCCTGCCGCTGACCAAGATAAAGATGGCACCCATGACGGATCCATAAGTCCTTCTGGTGAGGCGGGGGCTGTCTTAAAGCCCCAGTCAGCAGAAGCAGCAGCAGTCTGCTCTCAGAGCAAGGCCACTGATAGGGAGAAGGGGACAGGAAGTAGTGCTGGGCAAGCAGATGCCAGGACAGCCAAGGTGGCAGAGGAGGGCAAAATATGGAAGGGCCCTGCTGTCGAAGCACCCATGGGCCCTGTGCTGCCCCCCTCACCCCCACCAGAGGAGGGCGATGCAGAGCCAGAAAGAGACAGGCACTCCTCCCCCTCCAGTGACTCCTCATCCTCTGACTCGGATTCCGAATCATCTTCCTCACATTCCTCAGGGTCCTCTGCTTCATCAAGAGACCAATCCAGCTCCAGATCCGGTGACAAGAAGGTGAGTGATTGACAGTCAGTATACCTGATACTGTGGTGTTGAGGTGTGGACACACCAGTCAACATATTCCCTGCAAAAAGGGGAGCAGTGCAGTGCAGTGATGGCTAACCCTCCACTCCCGTGACCCTTAGCATGACAGAGCCAAGCAAGACTGTAAGGCAGACTCTGAAGCTGAAGGCTCCTCAGCCACTCCCAGAAGTCCTTGCCGCAAGAGAAGAGGGGAGCAGTTGGAAGAGCGTGATGCTGGAGTTGTGCACCAAAGCAAGGTGAGATGGACTTGGTGTCCTCTGTCCAGCCCTGTTCCTTCCTGTCTGTCCTCCAGTGATGAGTCTGCCGCGCTAATACTGATGCACCAGACAGACTGTGCCTGTCTGGGTGTAAGTGCATTGAACATACCTTTGCACACTGGTGCAGTGTGCTCTGAGGAGAACCAGCCACCCATAACTGGAGGACTGTGAAGACCTGTTTTAGTGGGGGGGGGGGGTGATAGCTGCCCATCGGTACTGGAAGTAGAGTAGAAGTCATAAATAGTATATGGGTCATGGATCAAAAGTGAAGAATAAATTCAGATTGCAAAGAGTCTATTTAGTAGTACATGCTTAGACCAGTTTTTCCAAACCTGGTCCTCAGGGACCCCCAGACAGTCTACGTTTTTGAAAAAAACATGGACTGTCTGGCGGGGAGTTGGGGTTGAGCAAAAACGTGGACTGTCTGGGGGGGGAGCTGGGATGGAGCAAAAACGTGGACTGTATGGGGGGAGCTGGGATGGGGCAAAAACGTGGACTGTATGGGGGGAGCTGGGA
>JAODKC010000016.1:17240373-17271334 GCA_026777985.1 Mormyrops attenuatus | reverse complement strand
CTGTCTTGGCGCGACCCCCCACACCACCTGGGTTTTGGAGCCCCCCCCCCCCCCCCCCCCACTGTGTTTCCCGTACTACAGAAGAGTAAACGCATTCCTGCATCGCTCTCTGTCACAGTGACAGGCCCCCCTCTTCACCGCTAACCCTCCTGTCTCTCCACTCCGAAAGCGTTTGCCATTGGGCCCCAGCCTGTCTGTGCCCACCCCTCCTGGCCATGACTCTGCAGGAACAAGGAATGGCTGAAAATGTTGCTGGCTCACAAGAGAATCAGTGCCCAAAACCCTAAATGAAATGCATCTAGCAGGCATCCAGCACTATCGCGGATTTACAGCTGGCAGCAGACGCCACCCGGATCATGGCAGACACTTCCTACAACTTGGGTGCCCTTTCAATGTGAATATCCTTTAAAATCCATTTTGAGGAGGTTATTAATAAACACTCTCTCCTAGGATGCCCTGCAGTGTGTCGGGCGTCTGCTCTGCTAGTTTTTCTCTGTGTCACGGTTTTCTCTGTCTGCTCCGGGTTCCTCCCCCAAGCCAGAGACATTGGTCAGAGATGTCGGTAAATTGGTGTCGCTAAATTACCCATGGTGCCTATTTTTGTCCTTTGATGGATTGGCATCCTGTCCAGGGTGTAGGCCTGCTCTGAGCCTCCTGGGAGAGGCTCCAGCCTCAGCTCAACCTGCACTGGAGAAGCAGCACGAAATGGATGAAAACTCATTAAAATGCTACACCGGACTAATATCCCAGGATTCCTCTAATGTGGCTGCAGGGGGAGACTCATTACAAAGATCTAGAACCCAGCTGCACATATCAAGCAGTGTCTGTTCCATTCCTGCAGTTATTTTGTAGATCATTATAAATAATCAAAGGACTGGCATACCCTGAGGGGATTGTGGGCTGCCAGGCGTGCCATAACGCTGATGTCATTCAGGCCTGTTGCCACGGCTACAGTAATGCGGCTGCATCCTTCACAGACTGCCATCAGTGTCACTCAGGCCCGGGTTCGAGGTGCGCTATATGGGGATGAGCAGAGGGAGGCTCCAAAAGGTCATGTGACACTGAAAATCAGTTTAATATCAGTAAATACTGACCGAGCTGGATAATACTACAAGGATTCATATGACTTTTTCTGCTAAAATCATTTGGTACGCTCCCAGAGGTTTCATTCTGGAAATAAACAGCATCCCAAACAAACTGTGCTTTTAAACACTGATTTAGACTATCGCTGTTCGCTTCGACAATCCATTCACCAGGCGTTACTGTGAGTAATGCTGTTTTTGCATTCCCCAAATATAAGCACACTTTTTTCGGAGGGAAATGGTGAATTGTTTTGATTCCCTGACAGTGAGTGATGGTGCTTATTCGTTAGACGTGACTGGTGATACGGATGACGGCAGAAACAGCCATAATTGCGTCCTCCTGTCACAGACCACACCCACCTTGGCAACCTGCATGATTCTCCAGCCCCTAAAAATAACCACATAAACAGCAAAGCAACATAAATATCAGAGTGATCTGAAGTCCGAGTTCCAACAGCTTTGTGCCAGTTTTGCTGTCATCTCATTCATTCCAGCAGCAGTAAATCGCATGATAGCATCCATCTATTAAATTAGTTTAAAGTAATGGATGTTTTACGACGTAATTGATCAAGTCACATGCCTAATTGATCGGGTTTAATTGATTGTAGCCTCCGATTATGAACAGGCTCCCAGCAAACTCTGAGGAAGAACAGCCTTGATTCTGGCCCTCAGAGGAAGTATGAGGATTAGCTCATGGTTACTATGACGACTGCTATACTGCTCTTACGTGTGATGTGTACCTGGTAAACCCTGAACTTGTAGTTGCACCTCTGCCATGTGTCAGGAATTTCATACATCCATGGCATTAATCTCGGTCATCCTTACGCCTGCCATCGCTGTCTCATTCACCATTGCCATGGCAACTCCACTGGAACAACAAGTGAAAGAGACTACTAGATTCGTCAACCCAAAAAAGAGTTATGTGACGCCCCAGTCTGTCAGAATTGCTGCACCTATATTTTATCCTGGGGGATGATGTCACCCCCCGGTTTCCATGGAAATACAATGGCAATAGGCTGTAGGACAAGCAGGTCGTTGATCTCTTCTTCCTGCTACACGCTGATTGGTGGGTTTAAGGCCAGTAGTCGCTCATTCAGCAGAAGGAGTAAGAACTGCACTGAACAATTAGCATAAGTTACAAGTTTGTAGCTGCCGTATTGCACTGATCTGGGGTTTGTGTGAAGTCCTTAACTGGTAAGGTTACCTCAGGGCCGGCACTGGGCGGACTGTGTATTTCTATGTCAAACCAGAGACGCAGATCAGCAGAAGGTGATAAGAATGGCTGGTGGAAGTCTCCAGAAACTTACAAAGTCCTTCTCTCGAGATTCCCACCAGCATCAGTACATTCTGTGAGATGGGATGGAGGGCTGTTTCGTTCCAAGTCAGGTGACAGTTCCATACCATCATGTGATGGATGAAGGATGTGCTTCACCTCTCGTCTCCTGGTCTCCAGCACCCACCTATCCTGCTCCTCCTCCACGCTGGCGCCCGGCCGTCTGGGCACTGACCACATATATACACTACAGTACAGGAGAAGAGATTCTGGCCTGCCTGGAACGCCTGGGCAGAATGTGCACTGAGGGACGTCACCACGGCAGCAGACTGTGACACCGGGACAGAGTGAGGAGCCAGCGGCCGGGAGGATGGCTGCCTGAGAGGGTGACTGCAGCGAGTCAGGGGCAGGACGGCTTTCTGTCACTCTCCCCTGGCCCTCAGTGAAGGCTTGTCTCTCACCCACCCCCACAAACTCATACTCTCCTGCAGAAAGGAGCATCCCCCTTTTTATTCTTATAAACCGTATGAGATGTCTGTGCAGAGTCATTCCATCACAAGGCATCAAGGCCATCTAGTTCTCCTAGTAATAAATGACCTTGTAAGTCTAATCTTCTCAGGTGCTCGCTAATGTGGAACAGATTTCTGTCTTGAGCAGTTTCACAATCTGCCTTCCAAACTCCCTTCAAGCTGAGTACCAGATCTAAACAAGCGTAAATATGAGATTCATTACCTCAATAATGAAATTGTACCCTAGACTTCCCTTAAGTCATTAGATTTGCTCACTTAATTAACATCAATAGGTCTCAGTTACTCTGAAGCCAGTCTCAGCCAGCTGACCGCAATTTCAACCCATGTTTGCGATTAGGAAAGGCCTGTCCGATATTTTATTATATGACATGACTGAATATCGATGGTTTCCTATTGCAAAGTGTCACAGTTTGGTCATAAAGATGGAGGAGTTATCAACGGTGCCTAACAACCGTCATGGTGGAGTGCATTAACATGGAATACACATATTCGGAGCAGAACGTCTCTGAGCCATGTTTCATTACAGTCGGCTGGAACATTGGAACATCACAGCAGTTTACTAAATATACTTTAACATCAAACTGAATTAATCGACGGTGCAATTCCTGTTAATGTGCCCTAAATAATTCATCTGTACTTTGAGACGCCTCTCGACAGACACCATAATTATCGATAAATCATTAGTTCTGAAAGCAGTGAAGGAAAATACATCTAGAATTTTATAATATCAGTTTACTGTTGGCAACTTTATTCTGGAAATATGATCAAAGTTACAAAATATGTCTGGTAACCTTAATTATTAATCAGGCATTACTGTATATTACTGTATACATAAAAAGCAGCTTGACTTTCACTCTGTCTCCCCCCCCCCATACCTCCATCCTTGCTCTGCATGGTCCGCCCCATCATCTCCACCCCTACATCACCCACAGAATCACACTGGCTGCCTCCCCTGGCCACATGAGACCCTCTGAATATGGAGGAAGCTGGACTGTGTCCTCGCGAAGGGGCTGCTGATTCCGCAGCGCTGCAGACGTGGTCACTGTGCCAGACTGCACACCTGGGCAGCTTTCAAACGCAGGAAGCCAGGGGATGTGGCCCAGCATGAGGTGGGGGAACACGGATGGACAGGATGCCGGTCCATCGCAGGTCACACCCTATAAGCTCTTTAGTCATGCACATTTTCTTATACGTGTCTTTTGAGCATTGCATCAAACCCATGCAACATATAGAGGAAGTAAAGGCCTCACAAAAATGCAGGGGTTGGATTCAAACCCCCCCCACCCCGAACAAAGGTGCTGCCTACTGAGCCACCGTGATGCCCTCATTTATTAGACATCGTCTTTCTTGTTCCACTTAAGTTCAGCGGTGCCTGAAAGCCCAGCGGGCCTGGACGAGGTCTGTTCGCAGCGTGCAGCCTTTTCTCCTCTCTCGCTCTGGAGCTGTAAGTGAGGCTCGCACCACATCCACCCTGACATGGACCCCAGCCAGGAGCAGCACCCTGCCTTCGCAGACATTTTCCACCAGGAGACGCTGGCAGAGCTGCTGCGGGCCGCCTCCGCATGGAGAATAAACCTGAAAAAATAATAATACAATCACAAGAATAACAGAAAAAAACCCATCACGATCATCACAGCAAGGTCAGCCAGATGCTGCGCGTTACCTCCTCCTATCACCTCTGTGTGGAGGCAAAGGCCACACCTAGCCCTCCCTTAAGCTCTAGTCTTGCTGGGCAGCTGAAAGTGCTCCCTGTAGGTGAAGTGTAGGTGGAGGTTCAGGGAAGAACAGGCAAACTTTGCTTGGGAAAAAAATCACGGAGTATCTGCTAAATTTACACATATGAACTGCCCTAACATCAACTTCTTCAGCTTTGGGTCCTGTTCTAAGGAGGCTTGACTAATTCCTTAGGAATTACGCAGCCTGGCTAATTAACGAGCTGTGCCTTGTCACAGTGCAGCAGTCAGGAATAAATACTGTCAGTATCAGTTACATGCAAGCGTCCTGAAGATGGACGGTGAAGAGGACCTCCCTGTGAATTACTGTCGAGCTGCTGTGACTGTCAGTCTCACTGACGGTGACGTCACGGCGCAGGACGCGACCTGCCACTGCAAAGTGCCAGCATAAATAGCAGAGTACAGTGGACAAGTTAAAGTATGGGCAAATGAATAATTCCTATTTTAATTCTGGGCCGTACAAAACAATCAGTGCATCTTTCCATCATCTGACTTTTTATCCTGTACAGGACCACGGAGTGCCTGCAGCCAGTCCCAGGAAACTTAGGGGGGGGGATACCCTGAACAAGAAGGCAGCACAGTCACACAATGGGCAATTTAGAGATGCTAATTCAGCTAGCTCAGATCCCACACACACAGAGCAGACTGAGCCTCAACCTGCGGGCCATCACACCCCAAAATCGACACATACTTGTCTTCAGCTCCCTCCTTCCCCATTATGACATCATTGCGCAGAGTGATGGATCCCTCCTGATTCAATACCTATTCCTGCATCGTACAGTGATCTGGAGTTTCACCCATGCTGGGAGGAAATCTGAGGAGAGACAGCAGGGTGTGGGGGGGTGGGGGGCACCACGCCGGCTGCCTCTAGCCTTGAAGACACCCTAAAATTACAGCAGCCCACTCCATGGCAGTAAGCTCGCTGAGAAGATGCCTGTGCAGACCAGACTTTTCTTTCCCAAGGCGGCACAATTTGTTGTTTTCGTAGCTGTCAACATTATTAAATTAATTTGAGATTTGTTACATTAACAGAATATACATCACTCTGAATAGACAGAATGTATCCACCAGATGGCTTAATTTTATTGAATAATAAATGCAGGTTCTTAACCCGATAATATCACGTAATTTTAGCTGCGATTTCCAGAACTATCCAAGAACAGAGAGCACATAGGAACTGTTTGTGAAAGTAGATTACATAATGGAAAACAGTTATTTTAAAAGTACATATTGTCTAAGTGTTTTACTGAATATGCTGATAACATTGCTGCCATCAAAAATATCCATCCATCCATCCATTCACGACTACTTGTCCTGTACAAGGCTGCAGTGAAAGCACAAGAAGCAGTGTCTATTAGGCAGGGACAGCGAGGTCAGGACGCCAGTCCATCACAAACACCATCACCCGCTGCGGGCAGATCACAGATGCCAGGGGGGCGGGGGGGGCATAGAACCGGCAGGGACCGCTGCCCGGTCACTTGATGGTCCCAGACCACATATGGGAGACGGTAAAGGAGCTCGGGAACATTTCATTTTGCGGACTGACTGAAAAAATGGCATCTACATTCAATTTTAAAAATGTCCACGTGTGAATCCAAAACATGAACATATAGCTAATTATAATTAGTTCTGGTTAAAAGAAAGCGTGGAGCGTCGTTAAACGCCAAGTGTGCCTTTTACCGCCCATCCGAACGACCGATAATTACCTTGATAGCTAACTGGCTAACCGATACTAGTTGGATAGTAAGCGGTCACTGATGTTACTTATGGAAATATAATATTTTTTGCTTGAATTAAAATATCTAAGCAGGGAAACACGATTAAAAACTGACGTGTCTAACATGACACTCTTTAATGCTTTTCCCGAAAACAGATCAAGCATAACTTAATAATTTTCCTCAGAAGTTTCTAAGTTTGTGCCACAAAGTGTAATATTACCACGCAAAGTGTTAGTATGTGTACAGTAATAATCAAATAGCATAATACAGATCATCTGGGATCATGTAATTTATTGGGATATTTTAATATAATATTACACGTTTACCAGGCAGGTCGACATGGGTGATTATTGTGGGACCTTCACGATTAAATAGGTCAATAATCAGTAAATTCACAAGAAATTAACGACTACAAGTCAACCTGCAATATAGTTTTGAATACGTGTCTTTTAGTGTATTTCTGTGTAATATATTTATTTGTAAGCCAATTTAAACGCGTACATTCATGTGGAGCATTAAAACAATCACATTTCTTGGCTATACAAGAGAATTAATTAGTATCATACTGCAAATGTAGTTGCTTATTTAAATTACATGGTATTACATTTATAATGACGTAGATGATAGAGAATTTTATATAGTTATATGTAGGCATATTGTTTTATATAACAGAATACGAACTGGCTGACAAGAGAACCTGTGGGTTTTAATCTTACAAAGCACTGGCACACAAAGACAGAGATGTTATATAGATATATACTTTATTAATTATCTCTGGTAAAATAAAATTACAAAATAATTTCACCCTCAAACAATCCTCTCCTCAATCCTTAAAGTCATTGTGAGTTATTAATACATGTATCATAATTTTAATTACGAATGAGAATAATACTATAGTTTCATAATCATAAATATCTGCTATAACTGCGGTAGTAATATCTTAATGGTAAAAAAACTCAGCAATACAAAGCTAGATTTTAGTGACAGTACAATATTCCAAGCGAGTGTAATTCAGTTTTCCGGCCACAGAATGTCGCTAAAAGACAGTTTTTAAAATGGTCTCCGTATAATGGGGTCAGAAGCAAAAATAGTGTCTCTAATATTCCAGCACGCATTTATAATGTTTCTTGTCGTATTTATCTTTTATTCTCGTTTCCCAGGTTCATATTTCTTGGCATCCAAGCATGAATTACTTTCGCTTTATGTCCGTTTCATAATTTGCTTGCCTTTCTCTTCAATAGGTTTGTTCATTTAATTGTCCTTCTGATCATTCTGCCAGTAAAAATGGCAGTCCACATTGCACTTCCAAAAATTCCTTTTTTCTGTTTCCCCAAGTCACCAGGGAAAGGCATGTAAGTGTCCAATCTTCCCTCCTCTCCTCCCTGATTTGCTTATTCTACCTTTCTTTGTAGAGTCCATTTTAGTCACTGAGAGAGCACTTTGGTAGCAAAGATAGACCTAGAGAAAGGGTGTGTGTGTGCGTGTGTTCGCGGATGGGTGTGTGTGTGCGTGTGTCTATCTGTCTGTTGGGCTTAAAGGTCTACATTTACGTAAACGGTACGTATCGTCTGTGCAGGCATGGACAACATGCAGTATGGCTGTTTTCTCTCTTGGGTATATGCATGACTTACAGATACCGAATCGATTTATCTGAGCTCTGTTCGGTGTAGCGCTGCCTAGCGCGTGTATCCGCTCGCTGCGCGGACTGAGCCTGTGCGCGTGGGGTACGCCGTCGCGTTTTAGGTCAGTGTGCCCCTCCTGCAGGCTGTGAATGTATAGTGTCCCGTGAAGTGGTTAAAATTCTTATTAAAGGGATGTTCATCAGAGCACAATTAGCAATTAGTAAGAAAACACATGGTAAGGATAAAAAGTCACTGTCATTAATTCCTGATACAGAGGGAGAGAATATTCTGGTAATTAGTGCAGACTCGTTTAAAGTATTCAGTATCCATGTAATTATTTCTGTGGTAATGGCCCCGCCCCTCCACCACCCCAGCCATTTATTCAAGTCGTCCTCTTCACATTCTTTTTATTTTTGCTTTCCACCACTGCTCTCCATCCGCTGCCTTTCCGCTTACCAGGTCTTTCTCGCCTGGGGGGGTCGCGCTTACCGTGCCTTCTCCCTCCCTCACTGGCCTTCTCCTGGGCTCCCCCCCCACCTTTCTTGCTCAGCAGCTGGAGGAGCTGGTGTTGGGGCTGCCCTCGGCGTGAGCCGCGGCTTTGCCATCCCGGTCGCGCAGCATGTGCAGCAGGGCCGCGTGCTGGGCGGTCAACGTGGCCGACAGGTGGGCGGGCAGGGCGCTGAAGCCGGCCGTCAGCTGCTCCACCCGCTGCTCCAGGCTCTGCATCTGTCGCTCCAGATCCTCGCTCCGGTCATTAAGCTCCGACATCAGCTCGTACATCACGCTCTGCATCTGCGGGAAAGTGGGAATAACGTGAAGGGAGGGTGAGGGGGACAGCAGGTACGATGGGGTGGATCTGAATGCAAGCAGGGGTGGAATGAAGCCCAGAGCTTCACAGATCCATAATGATATGCAGCAGAGATGCACATTACTGCGAGCGCCATGCTGGAAATGGCTTTCCAAAGACATCACGTCCCTAACGTGGCCAGAGCCAGCCTTCATTATATGCTGTTACTTGATTTTTTTTTTTTTTGAAAGATGGGACACAGTCAAGCCACCGTTTACATGTTGACACATCCATTCTCTCAGCACCACCCTCCCCACCTCCCTCTCTGTCTCTCTCCCTTGCCGTCGTCCCTGACTTAACACTTGTTCCGGTTGCTAGGCGACGCAAAGCCACGGAAACAAACGGGTTAGCATGGAAACAGGAGTGCCAGGATATATTTGGTATGAGGGGTGGGCAAAGGTATGTGTCACTGTGAATTATGACACAGTGGGATGTGTGTTTCAGTCTTGCACGGCACAGGATATTTGTGTGACCATGATGTCACAGAGAATGACACCCGTCCTCCCCAGTCTTTTTTTGGTGAGCGTGTATGAGCACGTGCATGCATGTAGGAGTACCCCCGATGGAAACACCACACCGCAGGGCGCCCCCAGCAGGCCGGCTAGGCTGGTGCCCTGTCAACGGCGCTTCACCTTGGAGAGGTCCACCAGTGTGTTGGCCTGATCGCTGAGCTTCCTCTGCTCCATCTTCACGCTGCGCAGTCTGTGGAGGAGCGGCAGGAACACTATGAGCGCGGGCCGGAGTCAGGCTAAACACTCGACCAATCAGAACACAAAAGGGGTGTGTCAGTGGGTGGGGCCAGCAGCTCACTGGTGGATGGCCTGCAGGAACTTGCGCTGGTGCTTGCGCACTCTGGAGTGGTCAATCTTCTTCATGAGCTTGGTGTGCTTGTAGATGAGCCAGGTCTCTCTTAGCACGTTGGCCGCCGCATTCTTAATCTGGAAGTGGGTGGGGGGAGAGGAGTTGGTGAATTAGGGAACCCCCAGACCGTAATCACTGCACCCTTCACTTGTACACCGTGACTTACACACCTATATATGCATGTAGACTTAGACCAGTAATTTCATTAAGTACTAACAGTGTCATGCATACTGCACCTCAGCCTCTCATTTTATAACCCCCCCCCGCCCCCGCCACGTTTTTTGTCTCTGAAGAAGCCAGTATAATGAAGTCTACAGGCTCACATAAGCCCCCTGTTTAACGCGAACAGAGGAGGCAAACAAACCCTGGATGCTTTAGCGCCTACAAAAAATTTCAGCGGGGGGGGCCATCAGGGGCCAGTTTATTCCTGGGGGGGGGGGGGGCGTGGTGCACTGTGTCTCTTCTATGGTCCCACTTACAAAATAAATTTCATTTTTATTATTTTGATGCGCATTGGCCACCCCCTCGGTCCGTCCCTGCCTGGATGCCCCCCCCCTTAGCCGCAGGGAGGCTGCGCACCAATGAGGAGCTTCCAAGGGAAGGGAGCGAGTGCCGGAAGCCTGGCAGAATGGTGTCCTGTACCACAGGGCGACAGAAGGCAGGCCTGATCTGAGAGTAACAAGGGCAGGAAAAGCCAGTGCAGGGACCCAGCCCCCAGTGGGGTGGCTGATGGAAGCCTTTTTGTGTGGAGTCCATCTTGACCCATGACACAGGGACAACGACAGCCCCCCTGAATGTGTGGTGTCTGCACAGCTGTTCACGGTACAAAGAGATCTGCCTAAATATGAAACCAAACAGCCATTAGTACAGTTGGTGTTAACTGTAACATTTCCTGATATATTGCACCTGAAATGATATTCGTTTAATAAGATAATGCCATGGAAGAGTGTGTATTGCACGGCCTCTTACTGAAAAACTATTTGGCGAGTAATTACAGTGTGTTAATCTAGAATCATATTTTACCCAATTGGATGAAATAAGAGTTGCACTAATTTTAGTTTCATTCATTATTCCTCAGACCTGCTCACATCATCTGCAGAGGCTTCAGTAGATTTCAGAAAGTAGCTTCACCTCAAAGCAAATGCAAGGGAAGAGAAGGCAACGCCGACCGTGTGAAGCCCTTTCACACCATGAGAATCAAGTTCCTAATGTGTCACGAGTGCATCTCCGTTCCCGTGAGGCTCTGCTGGAAAACCAGGCCTTTTAATTGATCATTTATCCGTGCTGAATGTATCGATCACCCTCCGCTGCTGCGAGTAACTGTATAGCACGAAAACTGGCTACATATTTGATAGTTGGAGCTATTTTTGAAGTGCTGGTCTTTCAGCTGCATGAAAAATTGAAAGGGAGAGACCATGTAAACAACGCCACCTCCAGTACTACATCCTTTTCAGGGTTTTTCACAGCCAAAGTGGACCACGGCGATTGCTGCTAGAGCGCGACACTCTTTTTGCGGCTTGGTCACGCCGCATGACGTACAGGACAGCTCGTCCAAAGTAGTCTCTTTAGTGAGAACATAGGCTTTCCTACCCTTTTGGTCAGCTGGGTGTCCATCATGAAGTTGTGGACGTGCTTCTCGGCCTTGGTCAGCTCCAGCTTCCTGGCCACCACGGCGACCACCAGCGCTGTACAGCCTGCCCCCTAGGGGTGAAACAGAGAAGCCAGCGGGTGAGACAGGAAACCCAGTGGGTTGCAGGCAGCAGGACAGGAAAAGAAGTAGAGTGAGTAGGACTTTAGTGCTACAAATGGACTGTTTAAATGGCTAGAGTAGTTCACTGAAAAACACGGTATTAGGCTATATGCACAGTACACTTCATTAATACAGACGAGCTAGAGGCAGAGAGGACATGGAGCACATTACTGACTAAAACAACAGGGCTGCCTTCAACAGGCAAAAGAAAGGGATCAGGTTCCTAAGAAACAAATACATAACAACAAAAGCATTATTGAAAACAAACATAACGACAAAAGCATTATTGTAACAAACATAATGACAAAAGCATTATTGTAACAAACATAACGACAAAGCATTATAGTAACAAACAAACATAACAACAAAAGCATTATTGTAACAAACATAATGACAAAAGCATTATTGTAACAAACATAATGACAAAAGCATTATTGTAACAAACAAACATAACGACAAAAGCATTATTGTAACAAACATAACGACAAAAGCATTATTGTAACAAAAAAACATAACGACAAAAGCATTATTGTAAATATACTGTGGGATAGTATGAACATATTAAAAAGAATTCCTGTCAAAAATAAAGAAATCATGTCAGGAGCTGGACCTAAGATACACTGTGTTCAGTAAGAGCTTTTGGGTGTAAAATATGATGCAAAAAATAGTGTACAGAAAGCTCTCAGGGAGTGAAAGCGTGCGTTACACCTAGTGTGTGGGGTGTTCTGCAGCCATACGTATGAACTGCAGGATTTTACACTGGCGGTGAGTAAGAGATTTATTGAAGAGTGCTGTCATTACGATGACACGCCTCACTGGTGATGCTTTCACTTACTTATTGCTCACGGTATGTAAGTCTCCGTTAAAACATTACCACATACTGAGTTTGTCATGGATCACATTTTCCTGCCACTGAGCTGTCATAAAACATAACAAGAAAAGCAAAACCTAATGCCGAAATGTGTAAAATTTATGTGTAAAATTGATATCGTAAATTTTCCCCCTTCTTGGAAAATTACAGAATATATTACAGGACAGTAAAATGTCAGTTCTCTGTAATGATAAACAGAATATTTCAGGTGAGTGTAAGGTTTGTAAGGTGTTAAACGTTAATATTTATGAAGGATTGACAGCTTCATTCTGTCACACATAATCCCCTCCCCAGGGGCCCTGGCTCCCCTGCCACCACCCCCCTTCCACCTGCCAGGCCCAGTACACCCCTCAGGGTACCTTCAATGGTATATTCCAACAGAGTTGGCCTTCAACGTTGTCATGGTAACGAGTCTGCGAATTCTACCTATAGAAAGTCATTACAATCACTTTCACAGTTAGAAAAAAAAACTTCATCCTCCCATCACTCATTTTTCCTTTCCTGTCCTTCACCTCACCCCCACTGCCCTCTAAGTCCCCCTGCAAACAGCATGCTAAAGAAAAAAGAGGAAGAAGCAGGGATACTGAAAACCAGACAAAACAAAGTCTATGTTTCCCTGTCTTCCTTGCTCTTTTTCACAGTGTGTCCATGTCTGCGTTATGCACCGACTGTGTGTGTGCATGCGCTTGTGTGTGTGTGTGTGCATGTGTGCATGCGCATGAGTGTGTGCGGGTGGGAGTCTGCCTGACGGCTCGTGTGCCGGTCAGTGTGTTTGCGAGCGTGTGGGAGTCCGTCTGCATGACAGCATGCGTCCATTTTCACCACAGAGCACAACCCCCCCCATATACGAGTGTGTTCCTCCTCCCGCTAACATGTGAGGGACAGAGTGGGCGCCTGCCGGGCTGAGCACGCCAAGTCGGGACGGGCAGGATGTCACCGAGGCGTAGAGCAGAAACGGAGTAGAAAAGGATGAATGAGAAGAGGGAGAGGAGAGGAGAGAGAACTCCTCCCTGCACCTCCTCTGGGCACATACACACAGATGTGGCCACTGTAAGGGGCTCCGCAGGATACAGAGGGACTCAGGGGGACACACTCGGAGACACTCACAGAGAGCTGGACATGTCCCCCCCCCCAGAAATGAACAGGCAGATGGAGAAACAGTGAAACAACGAGGAATTCTCAGGTTTGACACAGAGGTTTAAAAACAGCAGCCATTAAACTCATAGGGATTAGTGTAAACTGACAGGCAGCGAGGGAACTCACTGTGGGCAGAGAGAAACCCTGGACAGAGATGCCCAGCTCTGCTGTGGTGTAATACGCTGTAATGGCCAGCAGTAATGGAGAAGACAGACGCAAGTGTGGGGGGGGGTTTGCGTTTTTTGTTGACAGCTGTGCAGAACGTATCAAAAGTTATTTAAAAAGTGCACAATGATTGCATATGTCTACTGTAAATTTTATTTAATCTGTTATTTTGTTTGTTTTTAAAAATATAAATGATGAGGTTAAAAACCAGCCTGGTGTGCGTTTCTGCTCTCGCTCCTGTGTGCGTTTCTGCTCTCGCTCCTGTGTGCGTTTCTGCTCTCGCTCCTGTGTGCGTTTCTGCTCTCACTGTTCCTCCTTGGGCTGGCAGATTCCACCATCTTTCACTCCGTCATGAACTATGGCTCTCAGTCACAGGAGGACCACATGAAGGTCCAGATGAGGGTCATGATTGCAGATCTCCTGAAGATGGATCTTACAACTTGAAGTGTGTGTGTGTGCAGTTTGAAATCTCCACTCTACACTCCACGTGATTGTTATCCTACTTGCTAGTGCCATTTATGCTGCCAGTCTGCTCATCACTGAAGGCCTGAGCAATGCCTTCCTTTGACGTCAGTTTCAGATGGTTATTTTTTCTCTACGATGTAGGTGATGATGGTATAATTGATGCTGGTTATGGAGCTGTGTGTCTAACTGGGATAGCTAGATGGGGTGGGGTCTCTATTGGGGTTGGGGGGAGGTGGTCTCTGATTTCTCCTCGTCAGCTATGCTTGGTGAGGGTTGGGGTAGGGGTGGGAGGGCAGCTGTCCCGGGCTGTCACTCTGACACACAAACAGCCCAGGAGTGTTGGACGCTGCCCTCACCACTTCCACCTGTCAGAACTCTTTCTGGAAAGCTGAGTGCCTAAAGCACCAAACTCAGGAAAACGATCTGTAAATCCGCGTGGTGTCCAACCGTGTGTCTTCGGATCGTGTGCATCACTCCCGCAAGGAAGCGATCCAACTGGTAAGGAGGGAATTCTGGGGGAAGTGAATGCTCTGGTCACTTAGTTTATTGTGGGAGGGGGCAGTCTTTCCTGGCCCGTCTATGTATTTTAGATGTGAGTGTCTTGAGCTTGCCATTTTTCAGTTGGTTTTTGGAAAAATCTGAAACTTTCTCATTCTGTCGTGAGGGTAACGGAGATGTTTAAAAGTCACTCTGACGTAGCTGAGGCTGCCTACAGATGAAGACTCTTCCTGAGTGATTAAGTCGAAGTGGCTCCTCACTGCTATTCTAGTTGTGCTCCTTTTTAACCCCGAGAGGATTGTATTTCTCCTCTGTAGGCGTCCGTTTGTGACGGAGTCTCACCTGTTTGCTTTCGAGTGTCTTAAAAATCAAAGCAGTGTTAATCATCATCCAGTTTCTCGACTATTGTGTGTATCTAATATATATATATCTGGTGTATGTATGTATGTATGTATGTGTGTGTGTGTGTGTATATATATATATATGTATGTGTGTGTGTATATGTGTGTATATACACACATATACACACACACAATGTAAAAATAAGCTTTGATCGCCCAACTTTGCCTTTCTGTAACCCGTCAGCTTCTGGCTAGCTACCTGAGGCTCATACTGCGTGCATAGAAAATATGACGGGAAAAATTGTGATTATCTCTCAATGACAAATACACTTATCAAAGCTTATGAAAAACTTCCAAAACCGAGCCAACGAGACGCGGTAACGAAACTACATTCAGACCTGACCTGATTATAGCGTATTTGAATTATACACAGTTCAGTAATTTGAAAAACTTTTTAAACAGCTGTACTGTATGTTGAACGAGTCAATAAAATCCAGTATGTAACTACATTCGTTTTATTACTTTATACTCGTGTAATAAACATACAAATTTCAATTGGATTGTGATATACCTGATGCCAAAAGAAAAAAAATCTGTTATTACTGTAAGTGTTTTGCATTGTATATGAATGGGTTTTTTCGGTTTGTTGGAGCTGTTATTACATCCCTCACAAGCTCCACAACAATCATTATTCCCTCCGGACTGAGGCGGTATCCTTTAAGTAATTCAGCGTTCGTTTAATGTTTCCATGACATTGCGACGTGGATTGACTGCAGCCATTTTGCGACTGTTTGTGAATCCGTCCTACTTTCTAGTTCTACCAGAGTTAGGTGCTAGTTTTAGCGTTAAGGGACTTTGTGAATTGCTCTTAGTCAAACAAAAATTGGGAGTCCAACATTTAGGAGTGACGCGCTCATTATTTTTTAGGAGTTTAGCTACTTTTAGCCTTAAGATGATTTGTGAGTACGGGCCCTGACTTCTAGGAACTGGACAGTTACAACTAATCCCATCTACTATCGAATAATTGTACGAGAATGGAGCCCTCTGAGTGACCGATCGAAACACATTAGGATTATTTTGGGTGCAATTTTTAACGTCATAAATCATTTCGGTGTTTTCCTCAGTTTTGCGAGAATATGCCTCATCGTTACACGTAATGGTAAAAATAATCGATAGAGAAACTATTACTCTCGGGGGGAGACTTCTATGAATCCTTGTGGAAATGAATTGCTCCGTTTCACGAGTTCACGTGAATTATTTTAAGCATTCGGAAGATAAATGAAAAGCGGACACTTTTTTAAATCAATCTGTTCTGGTGATGTAATAAACTTGATGCTTCTTAATACAAGGAGACAAACACGGAAAGGGAATTTTGTATCCGACACTAATCTGGTTACTTCTGGTTACTTTAGACCTAAACTGTCGTCGTAACGAACTTATTTGGACGTAATATATGTACTGTCTAAGGTCGTGTGCTAGGTACACATTTGCTGTGCAGCTGTGTTTACCCCGTGATGTGCGTTTCTTCACTAAGGATAAGTTTTTTTTTTCGGTCACGTGGCATAATATTCTCGATCTCGTGTTAAAATTCCGCTTTTAGTGAATAAACCCGTATAGTTTAGTGATATTAACGCGGTGCGTATTAGTTCCGCGGTGGTATTTATCGTCAGGCGTTCTGTGAGGCCGGCCTCACTGCCGGTGTGGCTGAGAGGAGATGGGGTCCTCGCCCTCTTGCTCTCCTTTTCCTCAGACCTTCTCTAGCTTTATCCAATATGGCCGTCGTGCGTGTTCGCTCGCACTGATACCGACGCAGCCTACAATCCTGCGACCCAAACAAGAGCAATTCTTCTCGAGCAGAACCGCAGTCGCTTTAGTTGGAGGCGCAGATTCTGGCCGTACGTTACGGTTTAGAGTTTGGGCCAGATAATATGCTGTCTGAAAGCAACAAAAACGGGTAAGCTGGCGAGGTAGGAGGTGAGGGAGATATAGCGCACAAACGGCGTTTCCCTTCGTCCGTGGCTGTCTGCAGTTTTCTACTTTTTCTGGTTTGAACGTCCTTTCATTGCAGCCGTCCCGTGTACTTTATTTTCTGACGGTTTATTTTTAGTCGCAGGTAACGTGGCGCATTTATGTGTGTGTGAGAACATAGGGGTTTGGGTGGGGGAGTTGGGGGAAGGGGAGATCGCTGGAAGGGGGGTCACCGGTATTCCTTGAGAACTGCTGGTGTCTGTGCCCCGCGGAAGGGCGTGAGATGCGTGCTCTTGCTGTGCTGCTACAGTGCGACGTGGTGTTCTAATATTAATTTTATATTTTCCATTATGCACGCATTTCCAGCAATGATTACTGGGATATTTTTCGCTGTCGATAATGGATCTGGAAGAACTATTAAAATACTATTGACGCATGGCTATGAACAACAGGCTGTTAAATTAATGCTAAGTGTACATTCTGAGTAATCTGAAACCTGGAAGTATGTTTTAATTCCCCTTGGCCAGTGCTGTAGTCTTTTCAGTCAGTATGCCACTCATTGTCTTCGCTCTTAAAACTGCTAGAATAGTTTGTTTCTTCAGCATTGTATTCCCAGTGCAAATGAAATACAAGACTTGCTAATGGGAAATCCTAGTCTTTTACCACTAAATTCCTGTGAGATAGATTTGTAGAAAACTGCATGTTCTTCAGAATCCTCTCCTAAGTTTCATGTTTCAGCAATCTGAAAAGTGAGCAAGTCTAGCTGAACCACTTTTCATAGCTGGGGAGTATGAGTTTTCTGTTGCGGGTGGTGGTGGTGTGCAGGTGTGACACCCAAGGCTGGACATTTCAGTCCTTTCAGTCTTATGGCACTTCATAGCATCGGAGAGCTGTGGAAATAATAAGGGCGCTACCAGTAGTCTGAGCTGTGCATTGCTTACATTTTGTTCCAGGATTTGGTGTAAACAGCAGTTTGAACTGCAAATATTTAATATTGTTTGCTACTTAAGAATTTTCAGGAAATAATTTGATCTTGAAATAATTAGATCAAAATTTCTTCAGAAAAATAATGTATTTGGCCACGTTCATTAAGATCTACTGCTCCTTAATGTTTAGGGATGCGCACTTGTAATTGAAAAGATTGCAGGTTCGAATCCCCGAACACCAAGGCACCACTGAGGTATCCTGAGCAAGGTACTGCCCCCAAGCACTGAATTAGCTGACCCCTGCTATGTCACATTGTCACATATGAGTTAAATGCAGAGGACATATTTCATTGTTGTGTGCTGTGGTCTCTCAACAATGACAATCACTAAATTCTAGTGCCATAGTTCCAGATTTTACCAGACCAGGTAAAGTGAGCACTGTGTAACCTGTGTCTTTTCTTTCAGATTGTCAAGATTCCCCATGCAACCAAATTTAATAAACACACTAACCTTTGGCTGAAATCAAAAATATTTTGATATGTTCAGCACTTGTGTGCACCTGGTTTTGTTTTAAGAACCAGAGGCCTTAATCCCAGCATTGAAGGGGGGGCTGCCTGTTTGATTTGATAGACTTTTTATGGGTTTGTGTTCTCTTGATGTTCTTTAGTCCTGTCTCCAGTGACATGGCTGCCTCTGTCCTATTGTGCACCATGTGAAGGAGATATTTCTTATCCCCCCCACCCACGCACACACCTTTTTCTGTGGCCATAATGGCTGAAAGAACCCGGGAATCATTACTAATAAACGTATGACATTTGTATCGGGACTCCTGCATGTCAAAGATGTGTATTTCTATCCATGGTTGTGTGTTAACACCATATTCCATGCATCTGGTGTATAGTAGTTTCCAGTTGCTCATGGATGTTCTTCCTGCTTTGACACAATGGAAGGGGAAGTATCATTTACAGGAGACTCTCTGAAATGGCTCATCTTGCCTCCCTTTTCAGTAATTAATCCCCTGAGATGGACAGTTAGGTTTGTTCCTTAGCTCACAGACTCAGCCTGATCCTCTCATCTTTGCTCATCCCCCACCCCCAGGAACTATGATTGCCCTATGAGAAACCAAACAAAACTGCTGGGCTCCTTGTTAGGTTGCACCGATTTCCAAGGTTTCAGTTCCAGTGCTAGGTTAGTTGATTTGTTCCCAGCGGTGAGAAGCCTCATTTTGAAATTCTGAGTATTGTGTGTGACTAGTCCTGTTAGATAGAAGATGGACCTTTTAAGTGGTGAGTGATTGTCTCAGTTCCCTTGTCTTTTCCATAGTTGTATAGCTCACTTAAAGCATGTGTATACATAGTGTAAGTCTGGTGCCGGATGGCTGGCTGGTATGGTTATTTATAGTGTGTTGAGGTGGAATGACCCAGATCCCTGGTCTGAGTTGCTCCCTTCCTCTCCTCTCTGGTTCCATTCTTTTTTCGTTTCTCTTTTCTGTGTGTCTCTGCCTTTCTGGATCTTGGTTTACACACACTCAGTCTCAGCTGCCGGGTCGTCCCTGTTTCCTTTACTGTCCTTGCACTCTGTATACTGACGTGTGTCCCAATGCTCCTATAGTAAATAGCAAAGATTTTCTGTGACCTAAGCATTGGTTTGTTGACATGTTGTACAGTGTAAGAAAAGTATATCTGTGTGTATACATGTTATGCTGTATCCTTCTGGGCTGGCATGGTGGCTTAGTGGTTAGTGCTGCAGATTTACGCCTCCAAATTTGGGCACTATCTGTGTGTGTATATTTCGCATGATCTTCCTGTGTTGGTCCCTTCTGCGTTTACAGAACATGCAGTTAGGCAAATTGGCATGTCCAAATTGCAGTGTGTGTGTTCCGTGTGGACTGGCATCCTGTCCAGGGTCTACCTCAGCATTGCACTATGTTCTGCCTGTGACAGTCTTGTGGCCCGCTCTTGTACTCTATAAACAGATGGCAGGTGGGCGGATGGACGGATGGATGGATGGATGGCTCTTCCTTCCTGCCCGTGCCTCCTCCTCCCATGCATTGGTTCCTTGTTTGCTCAAACTGCAATCACTTGTACTTGCTCTCTGCAATCTCCTGCTTTCTCTGTGTCCTTCTGCCAGGGAGTTGAAGCAGGCTGCCATGTCAGAGCCAGCTGACACTGCAGTGCAGGGCGAGGCACCCTTGGAGTCTGAGGGTGCAGGCGTGCAGCCTCGCTCAGATGGCCATGGGGCTGCAGAGAGCCGCTCAGAGGAGGTAAGGCTGTGGAGGGGCTGGCAAGCATGTGGCTGAGTTTGGTTTGAATATCCAGCTGTGTATACTGGGTACTCCAGAAGAGCTTTGACTCTATCTGCAACAGACAGTACTGTGACACTGCAGTCAGACAAGACTTCCAGTGGTTGAAGTGGTATTAGGTGTGGCCAAAAGTTACTACGGGGCTGTGTGCTTGCATGTGTTTGGAAAAGTGAGGGAAATTGTACACAAGACTCCATAGAAAGGCAGACAGTTAAAATTATTTTTTGTGGTCTTTGAATTGAAACCTTAATAGGAACCACATAGTTTGGCAGAACATGTAGCCACAATGTTTTTCATTTTATTGCTTTAGCATAATTTCATGGGAGGATAACTGTGCTGAACTATAAGCCATTCGGCAAAAAGGAAACATTTGTTCCATCTTTTCCACGCAGCTTTCATTCTTTCATATTCACCACCTTTTCCTTTTTTCTTTCTCTGTTAAATTTACAACTTTTTCTTGTCTTGCATAACCAGGAGGCCTCCCACACACCAACAAAACCTACACATTCGGCTATTAGGCAGAAGCAGAGTTCTATAATGCATTTTTAATATTCAGTATGACTGTATATAGATAGTGAGGGATTTCACAAGGTGGGCAGAATTCATTAATGATATTCACAAAAAAATAATCCAGCTTAGCTGCAGTGTTGTCTCAGATGTTGCCTTGTCTCAGCTGGCCATAGTAAAGTGGGGTGGGGAGATTACTTCAGCTGTGATTGCTAATGCATTCAAATCTTTGATGCCATTTTAAGAGTCTGCCCTTCCTTAGTTCAGATGGGTGCCTCATGGAAGAAATGCAAAAAACATTAAGGAGCAGTGGGTGGGGGGTGGTGTGGCCCTGATTTGTGTTTTGTTACCCATCCTGTAAAAGAGTGTATATGCTAGAGAGTGTGTGTAATTTAAGAAATGTGAAGTTAGGGCTGAAAGCTGTTTTTAGTCATGATGGGGTTATTCCGTAGGACTCTAAATCTGTACAATTTTTTTCCTGTGGCTGATGTTTAAAACCCCATTGATTGCTTTGTTGTAAGGTGCTCATGCCTCTTCCATTGCCCCAATTGGTACCTGCGCACTACCTCTACTACTTCACCTACTACACCTGTTCCGCTATACCCAAGCAACTTGGCTGTACCTGATCTAGGCCCCTGAGTCTGCACTGAGTTTATCTGCAAGGTCCCAAGCACCACGGCTGAGGGAGGCTGCCGGAACTCTTCTCAGCTGAGCCCACGCTGCAAGCAGGAGCTGTCAGCTGGACTCCTGTGAAAGGGAAGTGCTGCCTGTTGTCGAGGGGGGCCTTCCCAGTGCAGCCTCTTGCATGGCATGCAAGAAATCCTGCCCTCTGCACACTGCAGGAAAGCACTTGTGGGGCATCAGCATCAGCCTTTGCTGATTGTCATGTGAACTGTGCTTTTGCCTCTCCTGGACCAGAGCCCCATATATCTGATGATTACAGCAGCACCTGGGTTTTGTCATATTTTGGAAAGTGTATGCCATGGTGTCCGCCATGCCAGGGATTTACAAATGGACTTTTCTATCACAGTTTGGACAGTTGACATCTCTGGACTGAGGGTTACCAAGCCGCACCATCGAATTCCATCAGTTTCTAAAGGAATTAATGCGAAGCTAATTTGTTTTAGCTCAGTTTTTGGGGTCTTTGCAAGAAAATGTTCCGGGAAATCCTGCCCGACTGTGTGGGCTTCTGTAGCTGTGGAGGGTAGCTCTTCAGCTGAACTGGCTGCTGCATTTGAACCATTATAAATTCTCTCCACTCTCACTGGATTACAACTGTCAGCACTTGTTGGACTATTGTTGGCCCAGTGCAGTGAGAGACCAAAACAATACTCTGACCAATCCAGTTGGAGGTTTGGCCCATACTAGTACGGTAACCAGATACCAATACTGGTAACCAGAAAAACTGGCATAATGGAATACTGCTGATGGACCTGAGGTGCGAGGAAAGTGTTGCCTTCCTTGTACTGGAATAGCAAGGGAAAGAAGAATTTGATTATATCCTCAGCCACAACAAAAAAAACACTGGATTCATTGGGCCGTGTGGCTAGAGTATGATCTCTTCAAATGTACAGATGGACTTTTTCCTGTCTATCCACATTGTCCAGATAGAAGGTAATCTACCAGGACATTCCCTCTGTACTTCCATTTGTTGTTTTCCCTCTTCAGAGGCTTTAGAGTGGCGCCAACCCTGGGCCTCTCACAGCTTTTTACAAACCGGCCACTTTCTGAATGGTCCATCTGGTTGCTAATCATGGTTGCCATGGAGTAATTTTTTAGGTTTTTTTTTTTCCCATTTCCATGGCCTGACCTTTTCTAAAACTGAACTCTGAGTTGTAGTGGATCCCACTTACAGCTTGTCAACCTGCTGCGACAAAAGTGCCAGTGTGTGAGGAATGTGGAGACGAGGGTGCAGTCCTTTCTCTGAGAGCAAAAGACTCACCGAGTGATGAAGGAACTGGGACAGGGCACAGTGAGCCACAGGATGGAACACAGCCCAGTTCATCAGACTGATCTCATGTAACTGCAGCGCAGATGAAGTCAAAGGGACAGTAAAAAGACTGACACATGCCCATATTGGGGTTTGGTGGGTGCAGGACATTTTAACACCACCTCTTCCTCAAACAAGACTCGCCTGTTGCTTGCAAAACGAGAAGATATTTACAAAAGCCAGTTAATTGTGAACATTCCATCCCCTCAAAAACAAAAGAGCAGTTCCTGTCAGACGGCCTGTCAGCATACTCAGAGTCCTGCCCTCACTCCTCAACTACCTCTGATTGGACGCTTGTTGGCTAGATACAGTACACACAGCCATGCGATTGGGCCATAGCCAAGCAAGTGAGGATCAGGTGTCAATGGTATCAGGAAATAACTTTGTCATTTTATCTCCTTTTACTGTTTGCCTTTTAAAATATATACTTAATTGATAAAGATCTTTGCTACAAAAATAAAGGGAACTGCAATATGTTAAACATAATGGATAGTATAAAAATTATGGTTACTGCAGTTTTAATTTAACTATAAGCGCATATTGCTAAACTCCACATTGATTTCTGTGTTTTATGTGGACCTGCTCGTAACCTCAGCAGAGTCTGGTGACTTGGGTACCTCACTGAATCATTTCTTGAATTTGAACTGCAGTACCCGCTGTCTGATGCTTGTCATCAGAGCGACAGTTGTTCTAGTGCCTCATCTTTCCTCCCAGGTGTTTTGATATATCACTCTTCAGTTGATCACTTTCTTGTAGGGTTTATGAGATTCTGAAAACTCACACTTGCATCCAACATTATGCTGTAGATTCACTCACACATTAGTCGTACTGCACCATTTTATGTAATCCTGACACTTTAGCTTTTGCTGGTTTGAAAGAGAAGACAGTGGCTTAACAATGCGCATTTAAAATGCTGTTTTTTTTTTTTGCACTGCAAGTGCCCATATTCACATCTCATTTGATGTCAGATGTGCTCTGTGAACACGACCCGAGCAAGAATATTTGCATACTTATGGTGATTATGCACCATCTCTCAGCTGTAGATGCACATGTTGAGGCAGCGCAGAGGCTTATATTTTGTTGACAGCAGGCTGAGAAACATGGAGTGTTTGCCTGGGAGGAACGTGTGCCTGGAATCACTGCAGCTCTGATTCAGCCCCCACCCCAGTGCCCCTTCTATCTGCGCTTTTATTGATAGCTGTGCGCTCTCTCTCTCTCTCTCTCTCTCTCTCTCTCTCACCGTCTTTGTCCATTTGCCCGGTTCCTCCCTGTTGTTCTCGCTCTCATTTTTCCCCCCACTCCGGGGTCTTTTTGTTTTATCTGCTCTTTGTTTCAGAGTACCACACCAAAAGCATTTACTGCCCGCAAGATTTCATTGAACAGTGAGTATGCCTGCCAGCTCGCCACACTCTTCTTAGTCTCCGCATAGCAAACAGAACAAACGGAGATTACGTTTGAGCTGAGCTGATTTTGCATTCTCTCATGGATGTCCTGTCTGCAAGTTCCTCTGCTTTTCTATACTATTCGTTGAAGATGATGATGTCATCGTTCATGTTTTAACGTTCTAAAAATCCCTTGGCTTCTGCTTGTTTATGTCCCCTCTCTCTTGCTGTATGTGGTTTGCTTGTTCTGATAAAGCTAGAGGCTGGGAAATGTCTCTGCTTATCCATCTTTGCCTCTCAGCAGCTAGTAAGCCCTCCGTGGCCAGTGTTGGGGGGGCCACTCCCACACTGCCCTCTCCAGGGGGTCTGCTAGAGCCAGAGTCTGGTGGTCAAGCAGCCAGAAAGAGGAGATGGGGATCTAGTACTGCAGTGACAGCCAAGAAGCCATCGATCAGCATCACCACTGACTCTCTAAAGGTACATGGCTTCCACATTGGTGCTCTAATACATCAGGGCAAGCATGCGATGTTAAATCACTGCTCACTTTATATGTAAAGTGTTAAAGATGATTCTGCTAATCAGCATTCTCTACCCCAGTCACTGATCCCAGACATCAAGCCAGCCACGGGTGCAGGGAGCCAGGAGGCAGTGGTCGAACTGCACCCAGACGAAGGCCACTTGTCAGGAGATGAGGGTGTTGAACGGGGTGACCAGGGAGACCAAGGTCTGGAGAAAGGTCTTAAGATACGCCGCACTGTAACACAGGTATGTTGCTTGGTACACCTTGAGATCCTTTAGATTAGATGTACTGTGTGTCTCGTGCCTTTCAGGGATGTTGCAGATCTGTGATGCAGATGAAACTCCCACAACTTTTAAGATTTGCTGACTGGTTCACATTTAAACAGTAGTCTGTGAGCATCTCACCTGACTTGCATCTTACCTTTGCTAGATGATGCCTTGCAAAGAGTGTCATGGATTTTCTAACTGCAGTCAGTCACTGTTGACTGTGGGCCATTCGGTGGTGATATCTATGGGGTAGTCTGTCAACGACCTACAATTTCCACTCTCAGGTGGTACCAGCTGAGAACCAGGAGAATGGACAGAAGGATCAGGAGGAGGAGGAAGAGGAAGATGAGCGGTCAGAAAGTGCTAGGACAGTCGTTGAGGAGGCCAAGGATGGCTCCTCAGAGGTTTCCATGGAAACACAAGCACCTAGTATTCGGGAGGCTGACTTAAAGAAAGGTGTTTTTTAGTTTTTGTCTGGTTTTATTAATTCCATACCCACTTGGACCATCTAAAGCCAGATACCTGTAGACACAATACTGAGTTACCTGCTTTTCTGCCAATTTGGTTTTCATTAAAACATATATTGTGGTATTCATTGATGTAAAAGTGCTGATGTAAACGTTGATACTAACAATACTGCCATTATTCGTGTTGGCGTACTATAGATGGTGATAGATTCAGCCATTCGGAAAATATGAAAATAGGTTTTCTTATGCATACAAACTCAAAGGGCAACTGGAAATTCAGCCCCACTAAGCTGGTGGGGTTTATGTGCCTGCTGTGGACTTTGTATTAGGCCTATTGACCATGTGTTAGTGACGCTGTTTTCATTTTCCCACCACTGATGTTCTTACAGTGATTCCCAGTGACTCGCTGGTGCGTCGCTCGATTAGCCAGCAGAAGTCTGGGGTGTCCATCACCATCGACGATCCAGTCCGATCCACCAAGCAGCCCTCGCCGCCCCGTGGCAAAATCACAAACATTGTCCATATCTGTAACTTGGTGAGGATGTTTTGCTTGGTTATTGGCCTGCCCACTACCAGCCCATAATCACTTTACTGAATTGTTTACATCTGGTGCAGTTGTGACCCCTGACCTCTGTCGTGTAGGTACGACCTTTCACCCTGGGACAGCTGAAAGAGTTGCTAAACCGAACTGGCAGCGTGGTGGAGGAGGGCTTCTGGATTGACAAGATCAAGTCCCACTGCTATGTGACAGTGAGTCTTCTGCCGTTTCCCCGCACCGTGATTCATGTTTCATTAGCATGCTGCTGGACATTGTTATTCGGTTGGTGACATGCTTGCATCGATTTTCTGTGTGGCAAAGAGATCAGCTTTTGCATACTAATGTAACAATTTTTAATAGAGGAGAAAGAGAAGTCCAAGAGAATTGTGGGTGTTCTCCTCGTTTGCAGTACTCCAGCACAGAGGAGGCGGCAGCCACTCGCACGGCACTGCATGGAGTGAAGTGGCCCCAGAGCAACCCCAAGTTCCTGAGTGTGGACTTCGCTGAGCAGGAAGAGGTGAGGCTTGCGTTTCTCGTAATGATATTTTTTTTCCATCCACCATCCTTCAGTCTCTCACAGCTCTGATTTCCTCTCGCCTGACATTTCTGAGAAATGTCAAACGACCTCTGGTAAAAATAAAAGCTGGGAAGAGGATACTTCAGCCTGTGGTCTTAGGAGCTGCATTTTTCTTTTGCAAAATCCCTGAGGCAGACTGAGTGCCCTTGTCGTTGCCTTCCTCCCCCAGCTGGACTTTCACAGGGGCCTCCTGACGGTGGAGCGCAGTGCAGAGGAGGAGCGTGGGGTTCCTCCTGTTGCCCCCCCAGCGCCCTTGGCCCGGCCTGGGACGCTGGCCCCCCTGGTGCCCGAGCGGCAGCGTGACCGGGGCGCCGCCGTGGTGCGTGACCAGTGGGCGGAGCGCGAGCGTGAGATGGAGCGGCGGGAGAGAACGCGAGCCGAGCGTGAGTGGGACCGCGACAAGGTCCGGGAGTTCAGCAAGCCGAGAGAGGAGCGTGAAGGAGGGCCAAGGCGCTCCCGATCACGGGACAGGGAGAGGAGGCGCAAAGAGAGAGCCAAGAGCAAGGAGAGGAAGACGGATAAGAAGGGTGAGCTGCACTGCAGCACTGCCTGGCTTTGTGGTCCTGGGGGGTGTCGGTGGTCTGATTATCTCCACATGGTTACAGAAAAGGCCCCTGAGGAGCCTCCAGCCAAGCTGCTAGATGATCTCTTCTGCAAAACCAAAACAGCTCCCTGTATATATTGGCTCCCGCTCACTGAGGAACAGGCAAGTGATTCCTGCGCCTTTGCACGTATGGGTTTACTGCACCTCACTGTATGGCGTCTGCCGTTGGACACAGTGTTAACCAATGAAATTCATTGGTGACCTTCTCCTTCGGCCCCACAGGCAGCACAGAGAGAAGCAGAGCGTGCTGAACGCATGAAGGAGAGAGAGAAGCAAAGGAAGAAGCTGCTGGAGGAGGAGGACAAAAAGCGGGAGGAGGAGCGCAAGGAGCGGGTGAAGGCCAGGGAGAAAGAAGGAGGGGCAGCGACTGGCGGTGGGGCGGGGGCAGCGGGTGAGAGGGAGAGGGACCGGGGTCGTGACAGGGAGGGGGACAAGCGGCGAGACAGCCACCGCAGCAGAGGGCCAGAGCCCAAAGCGGGGGGCAGTGGTGCGGGGATGCTGGCAGGGGGTCGGCGCTCACGCAGCCGCAGTAACCCCCCCGCCAGGGAGCGGCGCCGGTGAGCATGGCAATACGCCAAGTCAGCCGACATGAAGGGTGACCACAGGACAGACTGTGATCGTGAGCATTTTTTGACACCGTCTTTTCCTTCACTCCCTCCCGCCTCCATTTTGAGGTGGGAAGGGCATCATCCTGTTTTTCAGTTTCTTTCAATATCCCTGTTTCTGTCCACTACTGCCACCCAGTGGCCATGCAAAGCCCCAGCCTCTCCTGAGGAGATCTTCTGTTTACCCACATGATGTGCCCCCCATGTCCTTCTAAACCAAAAAGGGGGGGAGCACACGTCTCCTTGCTTACTATGTTGTGTTCAAAACACATCTTGGCTTTTATTGTCCACCACAGCTTTATCATTTTTTTTTAATTCCCTGCCTCTTTCAGCCACTAGCCATCAGTATGAGAATTTGTCTTTTTTGTGTGTTATGGTCCAAGCTCATTGTAATGGGCATGAGCCGTTTGCTGTCATAACTGTTATTGCTGTGTCCTGCTGGATCATACCCGTCACACTCTGCCTGTTGGGGCATGTGGCAGCTCTCAGCATCTTTCTACCATCATTCTCTGCCAAAAACTATGTACAGTTTTCACTGGAGTGTGAAGTGAGAGGTCTCACTAAAAGTCTCTCTTTCCAGTGTGTCACCAGTGTCCTGGAATTTAATGGAATAAAGTTCTGTTTGGTTCTCAGACCTGTTGCAGGGATGCACTGACAGTATGTTCAGAACGTGAGCATTGTAAAACAGATGCTTTTTGGGAAATGGACCTGTAATGAGCCCCCCCTCCATGTCACTGAGGGTGGAGTCCTAGAAAATTTGTTTTAATATTTTTTAATTATTTTAGTATGAATAGTTTATTTGAGTTTGATATTTTTCCGGTAAGTGTTGAATGTACAAAGAATTAAAGATTTGAGTGTGTATGAGTCTGATTTATTGCCTTTTTTTGTGATAGCTTGCCAGGATTGTTTTATATTGAACCAGTGATGACCTGTGCACTGTCACAACAGCCTGTCATATGGTGCCATCCAAAAATCCTGAACTGGGTCACACTGAGCCAGGAACCAAACCCACCATGCAAGAGCAGCAAAAAAAAAAATTAATACCAAGCAGGGAAAGATTGTACTTATGCTCTTGGCAAGAGCGCTCGTCCTAAGCGAACCTGGGGTTCAGTGAATCACAGGAATGTTCTCTCTGGTGAGGATGCAGCCCATTCATCTTTGATATCTGGGGATCTTTACTGTCCCCCACACTTCTGCTCCTGAGTATTGGAACTGTACTTTGGCAGTGGAACATAGCATCAGATGGGTATGTGAGTACACAAGAAAGGTCAAGTATGCATATTGATAAAGCCCCATCCACTCCATCAATGACCAGACACCTGTTCACCTAACAGCCTGTTTTAACTGCAGAAAAATCCACACACATACAGCAAGGGTGGGAGGAGAGAGTACTCACCATGCCATCCTGTGTCACCACTAACTTCCCAAAACCCAGATTGATAGCAGTAGGGCACTCAGAACAGAGAGTTACCGAGTATCACTCATGGCTATGTGAAATATTTTGGTCAGTTTGCTTCCTAAGATATCACTTGTAAACCGAATGCCATTCTTCTTGAGGAAAATGTTACTTGCGCAGCTATTTACCTGACAGCAACCGGTTTTATTTGCGGTTTTGGTGTTTGGCATGTCAGAAATGGGTAATACAGTCAGACCTTGGACATTCACGAGGTTAGGTTCCAGAACCTGTCGCAAATGAGGAGGATTCGCAGATGTTTGGTAGAGTCACTAAAATGGTAATGGAGTATAGTATCGCCTAATGGATATTTGCCTCACTAGCACATTTACAGTACAGTATACTAATGTTACCCCTACTAATTCATATAACACGGCACTGGCTGCCGTTTTCTTTTGCATTCACAGTAAGGTAAAATGAGTAAATGAACCCTTTCAGTGTTTATAGCAAATGCGTCTCGAGAGGGAAACCCAGGACGCATTTGCTATGTACATAAACATTAGCACCTTTCAAGAAATAATTTTTTTGCGTTCAATTTACGTTAACATGTACTTACTATTAAAGAATACTAAGTTAACTTTTCTCCTAATATTTATGTAACCGTTAGCATTCCAAAGGGAGAAAACTTTGTGAATGGGATTCACATCTTGTAAAGGTACAGTATGTACATAAAGGAATGTTACCATACGTTTAAGGGATTTTTTAACTGATTTATATTGTATGTCTTGAACTTTCCCCCAAAACACAGTAGAATCTTCATTAAGTACATTTTTCTTAATTTTACACTTAAAGGCATGAAAACTTATGTTACTACGAAAATTAAACATGAACACTTCTGGAGGGTTTCTCGGGGATTTCGCAGATGTGCGAAAAAATCACGGATGCAAATAAGTTCGGTTCCAATAAAATTTTTGCGGAATTCTGTGAATTCGCAAATGAATGAGGCCTTACTGTAATCACAACCAAAAACTCTTGCAAGATGAATGAGGAGTCACTCTTCACCCAGTGGGATATGGATGCTTCGCCCTGCTCACATGCATGTAAACAGGAAGTAAATGATTTTTGGTGGGACTGCTGGTCCTTTGCACCACTATAACACTGAAAAAACACATACTAAATGTTTAAGTATAAATTATACCATAGAGTACCTTTAAGTCATAACAGGTGACATAAAGAAGCTGCAGATGTTTATCAGAAAGTGCAGAGTTTGTTCTTTGCTGAGAGATTCCAGCAGAGGGAGCGTCCTCAAGACAAGACACAATCTTTTCAGCAATTTAAATATTTAATACACACAGGAATGTTTAAGAAGTCTTTTTTTTTTAAAAAAAAGGAAAAGTTTACTTAAGTGCAAAATAACTGCTAATAACAAAAAACTTAGCAAAAGTCCCTTTGTGACAACTATAGGTAGTAGACCTGAAGCAGTAGAAAAAATATCTTACAGCTAACCCTCTGAACACTGAGCACATACACCTCCGTGTCACATATCATTTTAGTCGACACAGGCAAAAATGTTCCTAAGGACGCCTTACAGAATGTTACCTCAAAGCAGCACGTCTCCCGTCAGTGACACGGTTCTTACAGAAGCATGTAGGTCTAAATTCAGCCTGATTTCTGGTTCTGACCGACATATTGGGGCTTCTGTCTGAGCGCCCCATCCGCCTGCTCCTGTCTGAGCTGGATGTGTATGTGTTGGGGTTGCGGCTTCATAGGTATTCAAACAGGCTCAGCCGCTATACTGGTGGGAAAACTGAGCATCGTGCAGCACTAGCAGGCCCCGGTGAGCTGCTGGGGCATAAGAGCTGCGCAAATCCCACGTCCTCAGACATCTCTCACGGTGTGCTATGCAAGGGGAGGTTGTGTGCGGTGCACACTCTTGTCATGTGACATGAGTGGCAGAGGAGGTGAGAGTCCAGGGGGTAGCACTGGGAGCCTGGCTGATCAGAGAGCTGCTTCCCACAGTCCT
>JAODKC010000016.1:17182969-17228428 GCA_026777985.1 Mormyrops attenuatus | reverse complement strand
TGAGTAAAAAAAATCCACTAACAATCTTTTCCTTTTCCTGTGCACTCTTTCCTAACAACTTTTATACAACGTTCTTATCGGTAAATTGATCTTGAAGCTGTTGATTTTACGTCTAGCTTATAAATTTAAGAACAGTCATAGACTACTAAGCACTTGTAAGTCGCTCTAGAAAAGAGCGTCTGCTAAATGCGGTAAATGTAAAATGACTATCACAAAATGCGATTTAGGTTTACACCCTTGCGGTGTCAGATTACTCGTCTCTTGTTTTCTCTCTCTCTCCTGCCTTGGGCTGACTTGGTGCTGTACGCGCGCCTCACGGCAGCGATGCGCATCCTTTGCGCATTTGCAGAGAATGCGTTCCCTTGCGGAGAATGGGGCCCCCATGGATCGTGGGGCCCTACGCACAGCGCGTGTTCTGCGTGTAGGGAGGGGCAGCACTGCATATATATATATATATACATATACAGTAGGCCCTCGTTTATCCCGGTTTATCAGTTCCAGACTACCGCGAAGTAGGATTCTTTATTTATAAATCTAATATTTTCGTAGTTACAGCATAGAAAACCTGTTCTCGACCTTCTAAATACGGTTTCTACATTATTAGAGCCATCTAGACATAAAATAACACTCTTTAGTCACCATTACACTCGTATTATCCTATATATTAGACAAAAAAAAGAAAACATGACATATTGACACTACAAATATCATGTTATTATTGTACATTCAATTACTGCTATTTTTTGTTGTAGATAAACTACATTTATTTGAACCATGGATCCCAGCAAAAACATTCACGGATAGAAAAAGGCTCGTTTAAATTAAAAATACCGAAAATCAGTGAATATATAACCCGTTTTTTTTATAATTAGCCTTTCCAGACTCTGTCCGGAGTGGATATTATATACTGCACCAATTGACGGTAAGCTGACCTGCCGCGAAGCCTGGAGCTCGAGTGAAAGAGGAAGCGGGGAGCCGCCGCCGTAAACGTTTAATCTTGCAGGTTTATTTTACTTTCACTTTCATGTTTTCGTGTAACGGGCTTTCCGCAAATATTAAAATGCAATATATATAAACATTGAAAGATATTACTGTCGGAAAACCGCAAATAAAGCTAACTTTACCGCGGTGTTGAAATACCATTTCCATACATGTATACATCATCAATCGAGAATATCAGGTAGGCATACACGAAAATGGATTCGGGTTTAAACCTTAACTCTGGCACCGCGGTAAAATTGAATTTACTCAGTTTTCGGACTGCCATATCTTTCAACAAAAGCGAACAACACCCATTTTTCAGATTTATGTACGGTCGAATTTTTAATGAATATTTCAATGGTGGTGTGTGCACTTTATGATCAATAGCCCAGTTGTCTTTCTTACAGTCACTGGCAGTGAATGGACATTGTGCAGTTATTAATAAATAAATGCGTATAAGAACACATAATATTAAAGTTAAATGGTGTGCATTAATTGTCCCCAAAAGTTTAATGCTTAAAGCACACTTAACTGGACATGTCTGTATCGTTTACGTTTATACTTATTAGTCGATAAATAGGCCAAAATTCCATCTTTTGTATTTCAAACGGACACAGTACAGTTATTAATGTTTTGCGAGATCTCGCAAATGTTTATCTTTTTCTTTCCTCTCATATCCCATCCCGGGCTCCGTAATACTTAATATTGGTGAATGAGAGATATTTTTGCCTTCTTTTGTACTTTAAGCCCCATCTAGTGGTTTGATTTAGAAAATCGAGTTTGTATATTGCTTCGTTTGTCCTCCTTGAGTTTCCGTACCCACCAGCAAACACGTTAAGCATGGCGGTGATTACGAGGGTGCTGTGTTCTGCATGTAAGACCAGAAGGACATTTAATGGTTTAATCTTGTGTGAATTTTTCTTTACAATTTTTAGGCGGCCTCCAGTAAATTCAGAGTGTGCTCTTGTTTCTTCTCCGTCTCTTTTATACAGTGATTTCTTAAACCCATTTCCAGCATGTGCGGTTTGGTACGTGACAGCAATGTCACTGCGCTGCTTCTTCAATGATATATAGTTTTGGGCGTTTGCGTTATTGTTAAATGTTGTTGTCTGGTTGGTGGTTTTGCTGCAGATTTTTTGTTTCCCCCCCCCCCAGTTTATCGATTGTCGTCTCGCTTTTTCTCAATAACGGCTGGGACGCCGGCGGGGAGCAAATGGAGATTGGAGTAAGTTTTGTGTTCGGTTGGAAGATCAGAAATAAATACGCACGTACACTGAAATTATCACTTATACATACTGGTGGACAGTGTATAACACGAGCTTGCCGGACTGTTCCATGACATGACGCACACATATGCTGTTCGTTGTAAGATCCACGTTTACAATATGCTGTCTGCCCCACTTATACGTCGCTTTAGACAGTAGCGCATGCTAAATTCAGTAAATGTACAAGCCATTAGCTGTATAAGTGTTACACAAATGGATTTGTAAATGGGAGAAACACTTAATGGTTGCCCACTCTCACTAATCTGTCGTAACACTCCGATTTCACTCTCTCACGCGAGAAATCTTAATGCAAATCTATATTATTACTTTATAAACCAAAAAAGTAGCTACATCAAACGCGTTGGGGTAGTTTGCAAACCCCACAGATAATTTACAAGGTAATAAACCGGTTACATGCATATAAATGCGTGTGCAGACTTGTCTCGAATTGAAAATCTCATGCCAGCCAGCTCACCAAAACTAGCAACCCTTCTTTGTCGCAATGTTAAAAAGAGCTCAGTAAACAGATGAAATTGTGTTGATTGCTCTCTGTCAATATTGCCTGCAGACATGGTTTAGCTCGCTCTGGATCAGAATATGGCCCCCTCACCGATTTACCTGACTGGTCTTACGCTGGTGAGTCATGCTGCCTCACTGGGAAGGTGGCCGTAGACTTATGTGCAGTCTCTTTTGTGTGTGTCTCTCAGTGTATGGTGGTACCAAACAGTGTGTGTATTCGTTGGTGCAGGGGTACACGGTGGGGGGCCGTGTCTTCCTCCGAGTGCTTTGCTGTTCACTAATAGTGTGCTGTATGCTGAGTGTGTTTTTGTCCCTCACTGTAGACGGTCGCCCTGCTCCTGCGATGAAGGGCCAGGTGCGGAGGCAGAGGGAAAGGGCGGAGTTCGCGGTGAGAATAACATGCTCTTTGTTGTGTTTGCATTTGCTGCTTCCACACATCACTGAGTTTAAAGCACTGAGTTTGCAGGCTGTCAGCTCTCTGTGAAATGCTCTGCGTAAGTGATGGATTACCTACAGCGAAGGTTTGATGCTTCCCTTTGGTGAACAGTTACAAGTCTGTTACTCTCCCCCAGAAACGGGTCGTGGCCCTCAGTGAAGAGATGGACAGGGGGATGCAGCGATGGAAGCAGGAAAAGGAAGATGCACAAGCTGCAGAGGAGAAGAAGAAGTCATTACGTCTGAAACCTAAAGGCAGGCTCCTTCTGGAAACGAAAAAGTCAAGGGACTCTTTGTAAAAACCGTGAAAGGATCCAGTTTGCTTCTCTTGGTTCTTCCTCCACGTTTATATGTAACACACGTTCAGTAGCGAAATCGCCTGATCCATGGGTTGCGGGTGCCAGTCATTTTTTTTTCCCTGGGGTTTTCACGCTTTGTGTCTGTCTTTGTACATTGTGAAACTTTAGAATCATTAAAATGGGGCTGGTCACCTTAGTTCTTTGAAATCCAGACGCCTTTATAGCACATAAAGGGGTCACTAACCTGGCGCTGAGCCACATTTATATATATAAATAGTTAAAGCATTTCCAGGACTGAACATTCATTTATGGATCAAATTCTTTCTTGCTGTTATAGACTATATTACTGTGTGAAGAGTAACTGGGTAATAATTAATGCTTTTTCTTGATCCCTGTGGGGAAATTCTCTTCACATCTCCCTCAAATTGCTCCCTGTAGGTGTCAGCGAGCTGGCTGTGAAGGGCAGCCACCCGTAGCAGGACCTAGGGTGCTGGGTGTTAAGGGCTTGCTCAAGGAGCCGCATATGTGCCGAGGCTGGGCTTGAACTAGTGACATTGTAATCATAGCTATAGAGGTTTAGCCCACTGAGCCACACACTGCTCCAAATGATATGATAACCTTATATTTCTAAAGGTAGGATTTTTGGATAATTAGGTGGGTCTATGAGCGGTATCATAATTAATGCATTGTAATTTCTGGAATTTATTTCGGTCAATAAAGTGCATCTTAGTATTAATTATGTAACAGTACAATATGGCAGGTTGCTGTAAATTGTTGGAATGCAATAACAAACTATGTCCACCAGGTGGCAGTAACGCAAAACAGTTCATTTTAGCGGTCAGCCACCATTTTGTAGCCTGCTCAATGCGAGAGTCATGCAGAAAAGTTTAAACTCCGAATGATACCGGATTTGTGAGTTCTGTGTAAGATACTGTGTTGCTGAAAAACAGAAGTCAGTGTGCAGTGAGTGTTCAGCTAACCCTCTTTCTGTGTTGCGTTAGAGGCCAGTATTCTTTTTGTTGGCCAATTTCTGTTAAAAATAATGCAATGCTCTATGAAATCAAAGCTAAAGTTCATCTTCACCTGCTGATGTTTCTCTCTGATTCATATCGGTAGTTAGTGGAGAGGAAATGGCTGTGCAAATGGCCAGGGTATTCCCAGAGTCAACTAGGGGACGTGGTGCCCGTGCTCCTAAATCACTGCATGTGGCTTTGTGAAATATTGTCCATGTAAGAATTTAGTCAGAGCATTAATAGACTGGCAGTTATACGTTGATTCACACAAAATTAAAGATACATTTTTTGTTTATTTCCAAAAGAGCCATTTGGGACATTCCCAACTCAGCAAAAACATCGCGGCGCTGCGCGTTCTTTCATATCTGTTAAAATGCATAATTGCAGTGTGCATAACTGCTTTCGCTTATGTACAGAGCCCCAGAGATTATGCTTGGTAGCTGGTTAGCTACCGGCTATCACCTCCTGCTCTGTTTTCTTGTCTCGCCCTATTGTTTCTCCTTCACTCCTTCCTCTGCCATCTTTCTCCCAAATGAGCTCAGCGGTGATTCCCCATAATTTTTTCCCAAGTGCTGAAACACTGCTCCCCCTCTCCCCCGATTCAGTTTTGTTTTTTTACAACAATGCTGGACCTCACTGATGTTCCAGTTTTATACTCGGGTGTGTATTCAACACCCCCTACTTAACCCGAAACACACGCCTACATTATTTCCGTGCTGAGAGGTTTGCGAATATGGTACAGTGCAGGTACACTGCACATGCACAAACTCCTGTATGTTGTTATTGCAGTGGAGGATGGCGACCACACTGGCTCCTGGCTCCATATGAATCCCGCCTTATGGCCAAGTGTGAAGGCTCTCATCCCGGCCTTCGCCAGCCCTGAGGCCCCCCCCGCTTTGCTCACCGAGGGTGAGAGCCTGGCCACTGGAAGTTGCCATGATGGTTGTAATAATAATGGCGATTATGTCGACTGTGCAGTAAAAACACAGGCTTCTATCCCGTAAGCATCTTCTTCTTCAGAGGGGAAACCGCACAATGGGGTTCACGCACAGTAACCCTGTGGCTGCCGCCCCCGCCTTCCCCAGTGTGCCTGTGATGTGGCCTCTTTGAGCCGTTCTCGCTCGCCCTTAGTCCCTCATTCCCTCCCTCGCTCTCCCTGGTTTTTGTTCGCTGTTTGCAAATGAGAACCAGATGCTGGTCTTTGTGCAGAAGTCAGGCAAGGGAGGAGCGATCTCAGACCGGCTTGTTAACGCAATATGCGTGCAAAGGGAGCTGAATTGAAAGACGGGCATTAAGTGGAAGAGGAAAAGGTCCCCCCCCCCACAATCTTCTGATATGGTTTGGAAATTAGCATTTGCTCACAGGCCCTGCCTAAGGCAGGGGGGTTTCCTGCCAGCTACAGCTGGGCTAGCGTGATGGAGTTGGGGCATGGGCTTGGCTCAACAACCTGATTCAGCAACTCTTGCCCAGGAAGTCACTTCCTGACCGACTAGGCCCGCTGTGCCAAGGAGTACAGGGCTAGAGTGGGAAAGAAAGGATGACTTTTGAGCATCCTGTGCTGAAGTTGGCCATCGCTTAGGAGGATGGCACCTGAACACCACTGCACACAAACACACTGAGGTCGGGACGGTCTGCACGGTTCGGCTTGTGAGGGAACTCTGTGATGGCCATGTTCTGTGGGTGGTATAGGAAAAGGTCCATAGGGTGTGCTACACTGCCTGGTCCTTCCGGCTCTTCACAAGTCTGGGGGGGTTGGTACTGTGCTTTCAGCTAAAATAGCAGTAGATAGAGAAGGAGCTAGGCTCTCTTCTGCTGCCAAGAGTGCATTTGCTGTAGGGTGGGGGGGCATTTTTTCCACTGGGTTTTTCCTGTGGCGCTAGTGGCTAATGGCATATTCAGATTCTGTGGCACACAGCTATACGGAAAAGTGACAAACACTGCGTCTTTCTCTCCCAAGTGTTTCCCCCTGTGTGTGCATCTTAAACTGTCTTGCAAGAAAATTGCACAGACCACAGAAATGTGCCCTACTGCGTGTTAAGGGTGCTGCATGTGCTGATGCTTTTGCGTCCCTGATATTAGAGGCAGTCTATATCTAGGTTACTATTTCACTGTCTAGCTTATCCAGATTACTGCAATACTATGTGTCATGGATCTTCTATACAGCAGATCCATGTTCATCAAAGACCAAAAGGCAAATCATTTATTGGGATTAAATGGGAATGCATGCACACTTTCGCGTGGATTAGTGTCCCATTACCTTTTCAAGCAGGTATCCGCTATCAATAGCAACTCTGTCCCTTTTGCTCATACTGCTGCCTGAAGTCTTTGGGGTGTGAGGACAAACAGAAAGACGTCCAAGCATGTCTGACAGAGAAGCGGAAAAGGAAGATACAGCAGAAAAGTATGTGGCACATCCAGGGAAAGTGAAGGGAAGATGGGACTAACAGATGTGGAACAGAATAAAAGAATGAGGAGAGGATGAAAACAGAATGAGGAGAGGATGAAAACATTATGATCTGGGTGTTCTAGAATGTGAAATTACCATTAATTATATATAGAAACTATGCAAATGTTTTAGCTAAGAAATGGAAGATAACATATTATTTTGTGTTGTGCAAAGGTGGCTGCAGCTTTTCTTAAAACGTTCTGGCAAAGTGAGAGATCTGTGGGTGAAACAAATGAGTGAAAGGAAGTTTATGGGGAGGAAAAAGGTATGAAGAGGGAAAAAACAGCGGGGGATAAAAATGAGAGCCCTGGACTGTTTCGAGTTAAAACCCTTGTAAACAGTCCTTTTGCAGTATTGGAGGAAAACACCTCTCCAGCTGCAAAAAGCAGGAGTACGGGTGGGGCTGGGGGGAGGGAAAGAATCAAACACTGGTGCTGAATTAATTAAGAACAGTTAAGAGTTTTGGAGAAGAATGAGCCCCAATTTCCCTACATGCACTCACACACAGCAAGTAGACAGACCCAACAGCACGTGTATAGTATGTACACAAAGGGAATCATGGGCACACACACACGCACCTCGCCCCTGCCGTGTGTCGTACAGCAGTGAGAATGCAGCTGGAATTCCAGATGTCGGTAATGGAATTTTGCTGCAGGTCTGTCCAACTGGGATAACTGCATAGAACCTCAGCCTTCCATAGCAATGATCTCAGTTTTTTATTAAAAACAGCTCCTAAAACCTCCATTACTGTCCTGCGTACCCCACGATTTGTCTAAGTAGAGATGCCACTGCATTCTAGCATAGAGGGAAACACATTTTTTATTTCTTGAAGCATAGCATAAACAACCTCCGGTTAAAAGCAGGGCATTTGGCTGGCTCGCACTTCAGGAAGTTACGCAATTGGTTTCTTTTTTTGTTTTGGCTGCACTAAAAACTTGGATCTCAGTGTGTTTCTTTCCCATCCAGTTGTCGTATGACGGATCCCAAGCTGTCATCTGGGAGGGGAAGCATAGGGTCATTTTTGCTGCATTTCCATTGTCATGCATTCCCACCGCTGTTTACTCCGCTGTCTGATGGCAGAAGCCCTTACTCATGTTCCAACTCCCACTCTGTCGAATTTGTTATTCATTGTGGACAAAGAACACACTGAGCTGCCCATCACTGTGAGCTGCAGGGGTCACAAACCAGCCATGCGAAACACAGTTTCTCAGAAAAAAAGCATATAAACATTGGGTGAGTAACTGATTTAAGCACAAAGCACAGGGTTAACTCAAAACATTTTATAAAATGTTTTATTTGAGTTTTGACGAGAGCAATACAAAAAAGTGAAAACAGGCAAATCCTCATTCCTATTCTTTTAATAATCATAAATATTACTATTATCGTAGTTATTTTTTTTTTGTAATATCATTCCATACAATTAACTGCTGAAATTTCATTATAGGAGCAGTTGACAAGGATCAAAAAATATTTTTTAATACATTTCCTATTTTATATATCAAGAGAGGTGAAATCAAGTATGTTTCAAACAAAACAATAGCCTTAGCCCCAAATTATACACCACATTCCAAAATCAAAGTAAATATGGAAACCATTTTCAAAACTGTTACCTTAGGTCCCTGACCAGCAGGACCCGAAATGAAACTGTGCAGGTAAAAAACATTAACTACACATGGAGAACAATAATGATAATGTCATGATAACAAAAATAGGAACATAACAAACACAATAAGAAGTCTAGTATATGGATTAGTAACAAACAATTGCACAAGGACAAACAGCTCTGCTCTTTGTTTAGAAATAGACCTGGACAGGATAAATTCGTTAGTTCATTGAAATTGACTCATCACAATCTCAGTGATCATCTAGGTAACCTTTATCAAAGAACCTTTGATATTCTTTCCCATTACCTGGACATCAGTGAGACTGTGATCTATTGGCTTTGCTTTGCTGAGACTGGAGACTTGTGGCCTGCAGGCTTTCCTGTTACACAAGTGTCAGTGACAATCAGCTTTCACCGAGGCGTGGACCGACTCTGTGCACATGGTGTCATTACAGCAGGCCCTCCTGCTGCCAGACTCGGGGAGCCAGTGGGTATGCTGGCCTTAACTTCCCCTTCTTTGTGAACAGGGCAAATGCAGGTCGCTGTAGTTATTCACACTGATTTCTTCTGCCTGCCTTCATATAACGTTTCATATATACATTTGTGTTTTCTGGTTCGTTTCTACCCAGCATAGGTGGAAATTTCAGGGCCAGAAAGTAAAAATCCAGACCAGGATTTTGTTTCAACCAGCCAGTTGAGCATTCTGTCACTGTGACACTATTTTCAACTGGTTGGTTGAAACAAAATCTTGGTCTGGATTTGTACTTTCTGGACCTGAATGTCCACCTCTGCTCCCAGAGGCTGCATTCACTCTGTCCCACCATCCAAAATAAATGACATTTAGTTTCCCCCTCTCTTGCTCTGCCTATTGACTGTTATGATCATTCCTTTCCCATCCAGATCCCGCCTGTACCTGGGTCGAGTCCCTGTGTCACCGCCTCCACTTCCTTAGATGTCCTCATGCATTTAGCAATGCTGGACTGAACCGAAACACTCCTGTTTATGCTACAGCTGTTAAAAGGTGAAGGCAGCGGCCCATTTGACAGACTTGTCCTAAGAAACATGCTATTTATGCCTTCAAACAAAATGGTTCATAATTATATCAGTAATTTATACAAACTAAACGTTCAGTTAATCATTTCTAACTATCCCCGTGACCCTGCACTGGACGAGTAGTTGAAAGATTAGTTGGATGGATGGATGGAATTTAAGCAATTGTAAGTAATTATTTTATTGATTAACTTAACCAGATTATTATTAGCCTTTGTGTAAATTGATTTGTTTTTGTTTTTAAATAGTTTTATCCTTACAAATACACCTCCTACAATGTCTTTCATACATGTCAGGATGGTCAAAATCTGTGAAATCATTGTCCATTCACAACTAAAGCTGAAGCGCTACAAACACGAGCAGGTGCACCATGCCCGGAATCGGAAGGACCTGCATTAGAGAACCCGAGAAGGACAGAAGCTGCTGTGTGTGGCACGTTGGCGGGGTGCATTTCTGGGCACAACGTGGAGAGCTGAGCAGACAGGGTTTGAGGCTTTTTCCCTCGCCCTCAGCCAATCATCTAGGTGATGTCACACCAGAAATGAACCGGTTGACCAAAATAAGTCAATTTCAGTTAATAATAATACAGACTAAAATTACACCAGCTTCTGTTTTGCTTCTGTTTCGCGGGGGGTGATGTGAGATTATCATCACTGGGGTGCTGCACTGATCAATGAGGCATGCTTTAATCGTTACTCAGCTTGAAGAAACAGCCACTCTTGTTTAATTAAAGTCATTGGTGGTACAGGTGCAATTTGCTAAAATCTGATGATATAACAGCAGGCGTAATCGCTTGCATTGTTCAAGGTTCTAAAAACGTTTCCTGTGCATACACTCATCTTTAACGAGCTACAGGAGCCTTCTTTATAAAAGACAATGACCTAGTAGTCCTATGCCGCCAGTAGCTACTGTGAATCACTACTTCCCTTGACGAGGAAGCCAACTCATGTGAGTGCACATGATTAGCAGGCGGGTATGAGCAGATGCCCACCAGACCAGACCACAGATGTTCTCCTGTGCCACTGATTCCCACGGGCGGCACTTCCCTGTCCAAAGCTAAATGGTCATATAAAACTCTGTAGAATGCGTCACAGTACTACAGAAGGTACAGGTGCTATACAGCTAAACAGTTCTGTATAGACCCCATCAAGAATTTCATAATGTTATAGAACACTTCCTAAAACTAGAGTGCCGTTGACGTCTACAGAAATGGCGTGACGAATTATGCAGTAGACCTTTGCAGAACACAATAGGACAAGATCCAACTGGAAGTGTTCCATAGAACTGAAAGTGATTCCAGTAGGTGAAGGGTCCAGGAGAAAGGAGCATCTTGTCAGAGATGTTCAGGAACTGCACGTGGAATCACCAAAACCATCTGTGCTGCTCTCTACCACTGACTGGACAAATGCTTGCAATCTCACTGCCTCTAAGCATCTCACTTGTAGCTCAGAGTTACTATGTACAGAAACAGAACCAGAACCTGATTACAAAATCCAACCACCGCTGCCTTCCTTTGGTCCTGATGAATCAATCATAAGCATAAGTAACAGATAGAGCATCACCTGAAGATTATTTTATTGTTGTGCGGGACTGACTTTGTTGATCACCACATTCATATTAAAGCTCACTCTATTTAGCTGTTCCTACTTCACCCTGCCTATCCCTTCTCGCTGGACTGGGTCCCACTGCGCCTTGCTATTTGCGTGTCACCGAAGGGCTCTGTGTTATACGACACAGTGCTGAACTGTATGCAACCGAGGTGTGCTCTGCTGAGCTATCAACTGGCTGCAGTAGGGCCGTGCTGTGTTGCAGGAACAGGGTTTGCCTTTATTTTTGAGTGCAATTGCTGCCTCACATCTGAATATGGTCCTACGCCACAAAGGACTCAGCTGGACAGCAGGATGAGGACCATCCCACCCTGAGCCAGAACTGACCCCATGATGGGGGACCAGGGGACCCCAGGCCAGGACTCTGGGGGCAGGGGGCTGTGGGCTATGCTGCTCCCCAGGTTGGAATTCCAAGTAACAGAAAACAACTACAAAAAACTCCATATCTTGAAAATGCTAAATCAACAGCAACTAAGCTGGAGTCAAACCGGAGGAAAGTGGAATGGAGAGATGAAGGGGATTGAAGGGGTGGAGGGATAAAGAGGAACAGTGGGAATTAAATTTCCATATATCAGTAGAATTCAATTTATTTGTCTGCGTATCTGATATTTTAGTGGAACAGAGCAATGGCGAAAACATCAAATTAGCTGCGGTATACCTCTCCACATGGTCTGGATCTGTTCTGCTGCAAGAGGACAGGGATGTACATATATAGAGCTATAAAAAGATACACAAAAACTCTTTGAAACCCCTATATTTCTGCTTTGTGTCTTCCTCTCCCCATTCCCACTTCTCTAACCAGCCTTTCTTCCTTCCCATCTCGTTCTCTCGCATCTGCTTACACCCAAGCCATCTCACTTTCCCGCTCTTCGCCTCCGAGCTCCGCCTCCCTCCCCCCCCCTGCTCGCCGTACCCTTACACCTTGTCCAGCAGGGAGCGCTGGCAGTAGAGCAGGCGCCGGGGTGTGCCGTATCGGCGGAAGAATAGCAGGGCTCCGAGGGCGCAGATCACGCACACCAGCAGGATCAGGGGTAGCACCACGGCCACCGCGCCAACACCGGCCCCCTCTTCCACCTCCACGGTGATCACCTCCTCATCCGAGCCAGGCATCCTGGGCTCCACGCCGGTACAGCCCATCCAGTCACGCAGCACTGACTTGGGGTAACCTGGCTCCACCCTCAGCTGCTGGTTGTCAAACTTCCAGTACTTGTTGGCCTTGTAAAAGTAGGTGTGTGCTATAAAGGGAGGGACAGGGACCTCAGTCAGAAGTCTGCACATGCTACATTGCCTTCTCACACTCATCCATTCACCCAACAGATACCTCCATCCTTGCTCATGATGGCAGACTTAAGGTTGTCGGGTACGCCCTTCCACACGCTGATAGGCTTGGGGTATTCTGGATCCACAGAGTGAGTGTTCTCATTGAACCGGTAATACCTGCAAAAAGGAGAGGTGATGCACAGAGAGATATACACATATACACAAAGAAAGAAAGACAGACAGACAGACAGACATACAGATAATCAGATAGATACATAGATAGATATGGTAACACTTTACCTGACGGGGCACAAATACTTGGTAATGACTCGGTTACTGCTGAAGTACAAATCTTGAACAAATCCTGAACTAATATACTCACTACTTGAGACAGGATGGGTCACGATCCATTAATGATGAACTAATATGAGATCAATATTTAACGTGTTATTCATGACTTGTTCCTACAATAGTTCCTTCGGTAGTTCACAAAGGCTTACAGAATTTTTCTCAATTGCTTTGGAGCATTTCTCAAATAACAATTAACTTTTGCAAAACAGCAAGTGTAATGCCCACACCATAATGTCAGTTATGCACAGCAGAATGTCATTTCTCATCATCACTTCCAAATGTTTTAGTACACATGCAAATAGTTTTGTACAATTGTCATCATTTTGCACAATTTACAATTGTTTTAGTCTTGTTAGTCAAAATATATTATGTAGTTTCCCATTGTGATAATTTTACACCCAAAACCTTATGTATATAACCATCGTGTTAGTCACCACACTCAAAACTGTTAACCAAGCTTTCAAAATGCTTTAAAAATATATTCCATAAATTACACTGATATGTCATTGTTGTGTTTTTGGTTCCCATGGTGCATGATTTCATCATGTACTGCCTCATCTTATAGTCCTGAGAATGATAAGCATGTTTTATGAAATGTGTCAAAGCAATCGAGATAATCTTAATATATAATAATATAATATAGTATTATATTATTACTTATGCATAAGTTTCTCGTTTGCTTTGGAGCATTTCTCAAATGACAATTAACATTTGCAAAGCAAGAAGTGTAATCTCCACACTATAATGTCACTTTCGCACAGCAGAACATCATTACTCATTGCTTCACACAAATTTCCAAATGTTTCAGTACGTATATACAAATGGTTTTGTACGCCTTCATCATTTGGCACAATTTTCCATTGCGTTAATCTTGTTGGTCAAAATAGATTGTGTACTTTCCCACTGTAATAATATTACACGCAAAACTATATACAGACGTGGGCAAATTTGTTGCTACCCTTACAGCTCATTGAACCTTAATTAGTATCACAGGTGCCTTCAAGCTTTTCATAAGCCATTCAGCCTATTTAAAGGGACAGAACATGCTACTGTGTTGTTTGGTATCATTGTGTGCACCACACTGAACATGGACCAGAGAAAGCAAAGGAGAGAGCTGTCTGAGGAGCTCAGAAAGAAGATGATAGATAACCATGTTAAAGGTAAAGGCTATAAGACCATCTCCAAGCAGCTTCGTGGCCCTGTGACCACAGTTGCCAGTATTATTAAAAAGTATAAGGTTTGGGGACTGTAGCCAACCTCTCAGGACATAGACGCAGGAGGAAATGCAACCCCAGGTTGATTTGAAGGATGTTGTGGATGGTAGGAAAAGAGTCAAGGAAAACATTCAAAACCATTCAGCTGAGCTCCAAGGTCAAGGCACGTCACTTTCTGATCGCACCATCCATCGCATTTTGAACAGTAATGGGCTCCATGGAAGAAAACCCAGGAGGTTCCACCATTGACCAAAAAACAAAAAAGCCAGAGTGGAATTCGCCAAAATGCATGTTGACAAGCCCCAAAGTTTCTGGGAGAATGTCCCTTAGACTGATGAGACAAAACTGGAGCTGTTTGGCCAGTCACATCAGCTGGCTGTTTATAGAAGGAAAAATGAAGCTTTAAAAGAAAAGAACACCATACCTACTCTGTAACATGGAGGGGGCTCGGGTTTTGTTTTGGGGCTGCTTTGCTGCATCTGGCACAGGGGCCTTTGAATCTGTACAGGACACAATGAAGTCTCAAGACCACCAAGGCATCCTGGAGTGAAACATACTGTCCAGTGTCAGAAAGTCGTAGGTCATGTGTCCTTCAACAGGATAATGACCCAAAACCTACAGCTAAAAGCACCCAAGAATGAGTGAGGAAAAAAACATTGGACTATTCTGAAATGCCCCTCCATGAGCCCAGATCTTAATCCTATTGAACATCTATAGAAAGATCTGAGAAATGCAGTGTGGAGACGCCACCCTTCAAACCTCAGACAGCTTGAGCAGTTTGCTCAGGAAGAGTGGGCCAAACTACCTGCTGGCAGATGCAGATGTCTCATTGTGAAGTACAGAGACTGTTTGTTAGCAGTGTTTGCTGCAGAAGGTGGTGCCACTAAATATTAAATTAAGGGTACCATCGTTTTTGTCTGTGCCATTTTCATTTATTTAATTATATAAAATATTAAACTGAATCAACAATAAAAAGCGAAGTCTGATTTGTGTTATATATGGAATAAATAATAAGGGATGGTATTTAACTTTTGTCAGTTTCAAGTTATTTCAGAGATAGTTGTGTTTTTTGTGGAAGGGTACTAACAAATTTGTCCAGATCTGTATGTATGTCATCATCATGTTAGTCACCACACGCAAAATAGTTAACCAAACTTTCAAAATAATTTAAATACATCCTATAAACTGTAGTGATACAGCACCGTTGTGTTTTTGGGTCCCACAGTACATGATTTTGTCGTCATTTTGCTGTTTTTGTGCTATGCAGTGCCGTGTGGCTTTTTTGTTTGCTATTGTACTCTGTCTTGAGATCTGAAGAAGTTATATGTGCATGCGAGTGCTTTCTCTTGTCAGGAAACTTTTCATACTGTAATGTAGAGCCTTGCAGTGTCGGAACTGGTGTCTTTGAGATGAATAAGTATCAGTTTGCTAAAAAATAATGATCAGTCAGTGAATGTGAGTGGGAACAAACTACTATTCAGCATTGTGAACCCCAGGAGCATATTTACACTGACATACTGACAATATATCTAAGCATTTTGAGTCTCATGGTTAAAATGATGCAGATTGTACTTTTCACTTTAATGGCACTGACTAATTCATTGGTGGAATTATTTGCTTTTGAGACATGAGTTAATTGTTTTGGGTGAGTTACAGACTTTTGCAGCTAAACCATAGTGTTGTACTGTATGCATGAACTGTTTTGAGAAATGCTCTTATAGTCTTGAGAGTGTTAAGTATGTTTCATGAAATGTGCCAAAGCAATGAAGAAAAACTGTAATTAACCACAAACTAAGTCTTAGTTGCATACTGCTCTCATGTTAATTCATCATTAATGAATCGTGACGTATGTTTTATCTCAGGCATTTACTGTATTTGTTACTATATGTATTACAATTGTTCTCAGTTGCTCTGGCACATTTCATGAAACATGTTTATCATTCTCAGGACTATAAGATGAGGTTGTACATGATGAAAACATGTACTGTGGGAGCCAAAAACATAACAATGACATACCACTGCAATTTACGGAATATATTTTTAAACCATTTTGAAAGCTTTGTTAACGGTTTTGCATGTGGTGTTTAGCACGATGATCAGATACATACACTATACCGGCAAAAGTATTGGGACACCCCTCCAAATCATTGAATTCAGGTGTTCCAATCACTTCCATGGCCACAGATGTATAAAATCAAGCACCTAGGCATGCAGACTGCTTCTACAAACATTTGCGAAAGAATGGGTCGCTCTCTGGAGCTCAGTGAATTCAAGCGCGGTACTGTGATAGGATGCCACCTGTGCAATAAGTCCATTCGTGAAATTTCCTCGCTACTAAATATTCCACAGTCAACTGTTGGTGGTATTATAACAAAGTGGAAACAATTGGGAACAACAGCAACTCAGCCACGAAGTGGTAGGCCATGTAAAATCACAGAGTGGGGACAATGCATGCTGAGGGGCACAGTGTGCAGAAATCGTACAAAGCTTCGGATGCGTCGGTGTAAAGCACACCGCCACTGGACTCTAGAGACAGTGGAGACATGTTCTCTGGAGTGATGAATCATGCTTCTCTGTCTGGCAATGTGATGGACGAGTCTGGGTTTGGCAGTTGGCAGGACAAGAGTACTTGCCTGACTGCATTGTGCCAAGTGTAAAGTATGGAGGAGGGGTGGATTATGGTGTGGGGTTGTTTATCAGGGGCTGGGCTTGGCCCCTTAGTTCCAGTGAAAGAAATTCTTCATACTGCAGTACTCAAAGGCATTTTGAACAATTTCATGCTCCTAACTTTGTGGGAACAATTTGGGGATGGCCCCTTCCTGTTCCAACATGACTGCACGGCACACCAGTGCACAACGCAAGGTCCGTAAGGACATGGATGAGTGAGTCTGGTGTGGAGGAACTTGACTGGCTTGAACGGAGCCTTGACCTCAACCCGACAGAACACCTTTGGGATGAATTAGAGCAGAGACTGTGAGCCAGGCCTTCTCATCCAACATCAGTGCCTGACCTCACAAATGCTCTCTTGGATGAATGGTCAAAAATTCCCATAAACACCCTCCTAAACCTTGTGGACAGCTTTCCCAGAAGAGTTGAAGCTGTTATAGCTGCAAAGGGTGGGCCAACTCCATATTAAAGCCTATGTATTAAGAATGGGATGTCATTATGTCATCAATGTGTGTGTAAAGGTAGGTGTTCCAATACTTTTGGCAATATAGTGTATGTAGGTCTGGGTGTATAATTATTACAATGGGAAACTATTTAATCTATATTGGCCCACAAGACTAAAGCAGTTGAAAGTTGTGCCAAATGATGAGAATTGTACAAAATCATTATGCATATATGCATATACGTACTGAAACATTTGTATGAGGCACCAAGAAGTGATATTTTGCTGTGCAGAAGTGACAATATGGTGTGGGGATTACACTTGCTGTTAATATGATAGATAGGCAGACAGATACAAACACGTACAGAAGGACAGATGGCGGACAGACATATAGATAGATACAAAAGGACAGATAGATTAGATAGATTAGACAGGGAGACTCACTTGGTCCCCCTAAAGAAGTAGGTCATGCCATTGGGGGTGTAGAGGAGAGCTGCATCCAGCCTGTCCTTGGGGAGACCATTGCCCAGGTCCTTCAGTGGCTTGGGGTAGCCGTGCTCTAAGGTGGACTCACTGTATACCCAGTACTTGTCCCCTGGAGGGACAAACAGAAAGACGGCGACTCAGAGGCAACATGAGAGCTGATCCCAGCCATTAGCAGGACTGTGGTGTATCAACACCATGGTGCAGCAAATATTACAGCTGTCAAGGGGTTATAGAAGGTGAGGCATGGAGGATGCTTCTCAAAGAGTGTCCACAGGTCAGTGACCGCAAAAAAACAAGATGAGAGTCTTTAAAGGTACCTTTAAAGAAGACAAATTTTCCATCAGTTCTCTCATATGCAGCATTGATGGATCCAGGCAGTCCTTGCCAGAAGTGTGCGATAGGCATGGGGTAGCCTTGCAGAACCTGGTTATCATGCACACGCCACAGCCACGTATCCTGCAGCAGACAGCATCGCTCATTAAGACGAACACACACAGACCATCAGGCCTTCACTGTATCAGCATCTCAGTACGTTACTGCTCTTTACCTTAAAGACAAACATCTCTCCCCGCAAGATGGCAATGCTGTCAAAGTGGCCATCACAGATACTGGGGCCATGGGAGGGGGGATCTGGTTTTTTTGGGGGTCTTGGGGGAGGAGAGGGGGGTGGAGGTGCACCACCTGATCCTGTGGAACAGAGTGAATTGGGTATTGTAATAATATGCGCCAGATATTGATAAAAAATATACCAGATGACAACAAGGATTTCAGCACAAAAGAGTTAATATCATTATTCAGCTATGGGGCACCTGGCCAATCAGATCACTGCAAATCACGACATCATCAGAAACACTCTTTGTGTTGACTACTGAGAGTGAAGAAAATCAGTATAATCTCAGAGGAATTAGGTTATATAATGCTCCTTAAGTTAATAAGGGGTTCCACCTACCGGGAGCAGTTACCATGGCTGCAGCAGCACTATAAGAATGCAAGAGAGGGGGAGCCAGCGAGTCCACCCACCGTAGATCTGCTGGATGCCCCGGCGGTCGTCCATCGGTAGAATGAAGTTCTCAGTTTCCATCCACTGGTAGAATGGCGCCATGATGGCACTGGGGTCCCCAGAGTGCTCCAGGCCAAGGGCGTGGCCCAGCTCATGCACAGCCACAAGGAACACGTCATTCCCTGTCAAAACCAGCATGGGTCAGTTGTGAAGACCAAGAAAAAGCACACCTTGTTTCCAAATTACTTTATTATAAACTTGGCTCATCCCCCATGCTGCCCAAGAGCACCATCGTCCTGTAAGATAGGTGGGAAGGCGGATGGGTTATTGAATCGCTAACAACTTTGATATATTTGCTGGCATTTGACAAGAAGTGTGAATGAGAAATTTTAAACCAAAAGAAAAGAAAAACGCGGGAGAGTGAAGAGTGGGACGTCATTGTGAGAGCCAGAAATGAAAGCAGGAATGAATGTTATTCTTTGTTGCTGTATTATTTTAAAACCCCGAGATGTTGAGACATGCAGAAAAGCAGGTGAACAAACACATCCTGGGTCTAGCAGGCGTTTCCCATTCCAGGGTGTTCACAAGCACACACAGGCTCCTCTAGCTAACAGCAGATGGAAGGCTATGATTTAAAAAGTGCAAGCTGAAGCCAGCCTGTCTTTTTCAAAACTTTATAAGTGCATGCAAGGCCTCAACTTCTCAAATGCCATTACTTATCTCTTTCTCCTCAGTCTATGGTGATCCCTTCCTTCTGTAATTTTTCATCCATCCCTCGCTTTTCTCCCTTTTTCACTCACCCCCTTGGTCTGTGGTGCCAGAGGTCCAAGGCTCTGCGGCGTCAAAGTGTGTGTCGCCCCCTATGCCAGGGCCAGGGAAGTATGCATGTGCCAGGAAGCCTCCCTCCCCATCAAAGGGAGTGCTGTCGCCATGGAAACCCTCGCCGAAGAAGAGCATGATGTCAGCAAAGTTGGCGGGCTTGTCGCGGATACTCTTGAATGGGATTTCACGGAAGCGCAGTGGGGTCACGCTCTCCCACACCTTGAAAGCCCGTCGGATGGCTCGGAAGGTCTCTGCCTCGCCCACCTTAGGTGTGTAGTTCTGTATGCTGCCAGGGCAGAGAGACATCACAGGGCTCAACACAGGGATTTCAGTTTTGGTGTAAAACTAAGGATGGAGTACCACATGCTCACTAGGATGTTTCTGAGTTATCAGTCTCTTTGACTGAGAAGAACATTAAAAAAAATCACAAAAAGCTTCTCCATGATGTCACACGGTTACGTCATGCGCCCACCTGAAGGTGATCTCCTTCTTGTCCCACTTCAGGCCCTGAATGACGTAGCGTTTTCTCCTCAGGTTGCTCTTCAGCTCAGAGCCAAACTTGTCCGGGACGCCACACCGCGGTCGCTTCATTGCCCTGGCGACCCGTCAAACAGTTACAACAAAACGTAAATGTCAACAAAATGAATTCCTTCATTTCTGCCTGAAAAATCTCATGCTTCCACACTGTCAGAAAAAACAGTACCAATTTGTGGCTGTACTCTCAATAGTAAATGTGCCTTTTAAGATACAAAAATGGACTATGAGGAACATTTTTGTACCATTGATGGAACATTGATCTTGTTTGTACTTGGGGATGAACCTCAGAGTCCATTTCTGTACCTTAAAAGGTACGATTACCTACAGCTAAGGTTACAATTGGCAGACCCTCGAGGGTACAGCCCCAGGAACAAGGGGCAAGCTAAGGTACAAATTGCTATTTTTTTCTGACAGTGTATCCATTAGTTTCCCCAGTTTCAGGCAGGTCATTTCATGTGAATACCAGCTGCTGTAAGGCTCCAGTCATTAAACCAAAAATGCATGATATCTTCTGAGAAACCCCAAGAGAGGATGTGGTAGTCTGGCTCTTTGCTGGTGTATGAATGTCTTTCTGGGAGGGAGGGTGGGGCAGATAGGGGGCGGCACTCACGCATTAGTGCTCGGGTCCATGTGCCCGGTGACCGTCAGGCCGTAGAACTTCTGCATGGCAGCGATGGCCTGGGTGATGGACTGTGGTGAACGGAGGGACTGGGCGTGGAGGTCACCTGGGGGCAGGTAACCATACTGCTGTAGCCAAGCCTGGGGGGTGAGGACATCGCAGTAAGACACTCAGCCACAGTCCACAACCACACAGTAATTCATGGCCCCCCTCCAAAAACAACACAGCCTACAGCCCACTGCAGGCCACCATACCTCGACAACCATAAAACAATTTGCAAGATTCCCAAAATGAAAAGGTGAGCATCCAACAGAAGCCGGAAGACTTTAAACCACACTAACACAAGGAGAGCTGGGAATAATGTATATTACAATTAAGTTACTAAAACTAATACAAACCAAGAATGAATTTTCTCCAATTTGAAACTCTGTTGTCATTGAAAGGGACTTAGAATAAAAGAACATGAGATTTACGACATGCACGATTTTTTCCATTATTTACTTGGGTATGAAAAGTTCAATTGTATCACACTAGAAAAGCTTTGATTCAAAGTCAGTGACTACACATAGAAATGCTAGAGAACATAATTTAGCAGGCAATGACAGAAGGGGACATGGGAACAACTTAAGGTGGCAAATTCTGAAAAGAAAAAAAATCATAGATTCTGGTCTATGAAAACCAAAGTCTGATGGCAAGACTTAAGGAAGCCTGTTCCATGACCTCGGTAGCCTCAGTGGCAGATCTGGCCCTGGTAGCCTTAGGAGAAAAATATACAAGTGCTTACATTTACCACGACTGACAGCAAGATTCTACTGAACTTCTGAAATAATTTTTGCTATACTACTTACTTTAAAAAAGTGCACCTGGTTTCTTAAAAAGAGTAATCTAAATTCATCTATGTAATTATGTGCAATTTCTAAGAAATAAAATTAAAGAAAACAAAATTATAGGAAAAAACTTAATTGATGGTTAATAAAGTTGTTCAATTCAATGTTCATTTAAGCACATCAAATTCTAGTACCTATTTACTGAAGAGCTGAATAAGTGTTTTGATAGAGCAACATTTCATTCTTTGCAGTTAAGAACATTCACAATACTTTGCTACAGCTATTTAAGGTAATAACAAACACATGGTGGGTTTTTACATCAAGAATTACATACATTTATGTGCTGAAATCTTGTTTCAGGCCAAACAAACCAGCAAAGTCATTTCAGATGGCGCTGCCAAAGAGGGCAAGCATACATTCTTTTACGCTAAAGTCCAGACAAAATTACCAGACCCTAAAACCCATCGGCCGCAGAACATACAGCACATCCCAGGAGAATGCCATCATTGGATTATCAGGCACACACCAAACATGGTGCATATAAATCTGTTGGTATTAAATGTGTGATAAAAGCCCTCTATTCCTACATCCTTAGATGCATGAGTTTGTGTGTTAAACAGTTTAAAGTACAGACGATCAGTGTTTCTATTTAAACCACACAGTCTGTGAAATTATAGAGAATTTTTCTATAATCCTCAAACCTCAAAAATCCCCTCTCTCTCTTCTCCCTCAGTGACTCAGTGTATGTGTGTCAATAAAACTCAGAATGGGTGTGTGTGTGTTTGTTTGTTAAATGTAATTTACGTGCGTGTGTGTATTTGTGTACTTCCCTGTGAGGTAGTGTCTGCACTTAACAGCCTTGGGTGGGTGTCAGACTTAACCCTTCGTCGACAAGCTCCTTCTCACTGCCCTGGCAGACTGACAGCATACTCAAGAAGAAGACTAAGAGAGTCACTAAGAGAGATGTGTAAAAAATGACATACCTGAACGGTTGGACATGTATAAATTATTGGTATGACAGCAATTTTGGGGAAGGGGTTGGATTGGTCCAGGGAAAAGGCGAGGAGGAGGCTAAAAGTATAAGTGAACCATGTGACCACCCACTATTACAGGAGCCAGAGAGGAGAACCCGGCCGATGAAGCTGAAGGGGAGGGGGGTTTAAGAACAAGCCCCAATTATAGGCTGTTAAATGAAGTCTGTACCCTGTGCATATACTGCGGCTGCACCACAGGGTCTCCGCTGGGCTCTGAGAGTCCTCTCTGTTAGCTGCCACATTGGCTGAAGGCTTTGCCCACACTGTGAGGTCCTCCACGCTTTCAGACCCACAGCCTCCTCCAAGAGCATGAACTTTCAGGATGCCTCCATCTCTTAAAGGCTGAGAGTTCTACCAAATGTTCTGATGAGCAGCACTGTCACATTGTTAAGCTGAAGGAGCAGGATGAAAACCTATCCTTGGCCGCAGCAAGTAGCACAAAATTTACTGATGCACAGAAAAATCCACGAATGGATAAAGCAGATGGAAACAAATCTACTGGTTATTAGAGGGTGTTAATCCTGCCTGAAAAATCAGCTTACACAAAAATCAGCTTGCCCACGTGAGCGATAGTATCTAATCTGATGAAACAGCTGAACATGCACAAGTTGGGTTGATGACAGACTGCCAGGGGTATCCTGTGATGCCTCGTCTCTGATCACAGCTCCACGTGAGCCACTCCGTTTCAATAGGATGCGAGTGACCTTTGCTAGGGTCTCACACAGAATGGGTCACCACACCAACACTGCAAATGGACTCTGCAAGTGAAGTGTCGTAGGAACATTCTAGGTCAACCCCATGGAGGCAAAGCCGTAACCCTGAACTCTGAGCACCTTCCAGCTGCTGCCTCAGTCAATTAGTAGAAAAAAAAAACAGACTTAATGAAAGATGTTGTCTAAATGGTTCATTTGACCTTGGTTTGCGATGGGTCACAACCTCTTCGTCAAACTGAGCCATTGGTCCACATAAGTGAAGGGTGAAAAGAGGAAGATGGCAGGAAAGATGAAAAGTGAATGAAGAGTCCATGAAAGATGAAAAGAAAACCAGAGAAACAGATGAGGCAAGAAGGAAAGTGGGAAAGAGAGGGAGACAGAGTTTAAATCTGGGGGAAAATGCCTGACTCGCTTGTTCCTTTCACTTTGTGCCAATGGAAAAACCAGAGAATTCTGGTCAACGGTGGCTTGACCCAGCAGAGACTAAAGCTCAGCATGAGCCTTCAGCAGTTACCGTTGGTGACCCACTTACACTAGTAGCTGGTTAATGGATTTTATTTGCATTTCTACTTTATTACGTATGCTGATGCCTAGTTAAGCTTCTTACAGTTATGTTTACAGTGGTATCTGGTACCTCTGCTGCTCTCCGCTGTGGCACTAGGGTGACCACCTGATCCATGTCGGGGGGGCACTATGAGATAGGACAGGGCTTGCCAACTACTATTTCAATTAAAAAGATCTGGATTTCACTTGAGCACTTGTGCTCTTGTTGTGTGCTGATTGGTCAGTCTCCTTTGGGTTGAACATTGGGAGTGTTGAGGTCTCCATCCTTTTAAAGAGGTCCAGGGGATTGTTTGGCTGGTTTTCATTACTGCGGGGGGTTGGGGGGGGTTACCCACCCCCAAAATTTACACCCATGCCCGCATGCAACACCTACTGATATCCTGGCAGCATAAATGCAGGACTCCAGTCCGATGTCATGCACTCCGCTACATACATACCTCCAGCACTGACACCCCCAAATTATTTCGAGTAACACTTACGTGTGATATGCTGCTCCCTAATGAAAGGCTCAAACCCCTAACCCCACTGTGGCTCAGCTTGCTAACACAGTAACAGTGACACTCCATTCCCTTCTTTCATCATTGGCTCATTCGATTCTGCTAATAACAAGAACATTTATATGTTCTTCCAAATGAGTATTCCAGTTATAAAACTGATTGGAGATCAGTGTTAATGGTGCCGGGGGGGGGGGGTCACAGTACTGGTGTGAGGTCAATACAGTGTCCTGTGAGTACACAAACAGGCCCAGCACCTTGAATGATGGCCTTCATAGGAAGCGGGGAATGACCCTAGAGTGGCTTAGGACTTGACCCATACCCACCAAAGCAGAAAAAACCCTCTCATATCTAAAAGAAAAATAATAATAATTATATACATATACACACACATATGTGTGTGTGTGTATGTGTGTTTGTGTGTGTATGTATATGGATTACATCCACCCAGTTTAGTAATGTCAATCAGGAAGTCACCTTCCTAGATACGCATTTACAGATGGAAACACTGAGAGGGTTGGTGAAATGCATCAGAAAACCGGACTGTAGCATCAGTCCAACAAAAACATCAAAAAACAAGCCAAGAAATTGCACAACTCAATGCGCGAACTTTGTGTCATAAAAATGAAGCCTGGAAGGCTTGGCAAACACGCACAGCGTTGTTCTTGTTGAACAGAGCTATTCGGAGGACAATGTAAACAGCACTCTTTTGGGAGCTAGCTAAGCCAGGCAAAGACCAAGCAGGGGCCCCAGATCCTGAGCGGTCATTTTCTAGACCCCCCCACAAGATCATGTGGCCAGCAGGTTGAGTGAAAGGGAGGTGTACGTACAGGCACTTAGCTCAGGATGGTCACACAAGATGGACAGGAAACTTCCATTTGACCATTGGGTATTTATTTCAGTCAGGCTTTTCTTCACCCAAAAGGGATGCACATCTGGAGCAACAGCTCATAAAGGCACCAGGGGGAGAACTTAAAATTGTTCCCTGAAGCCTGACAGGATATTATACTGTCTGGTCCTCAGTTCTAAAAAGAAAAAAGAAAAAAAAAAATATTTCTTCCAAACCTCACCCGTGGGACCATAACCAGTTTATTTTTCTGCCAAAGTTTTAGAAGTTGTTGAGTATTCCAGTTCTTACTTTTTGATTTACCATAATTTTACTCACAAAGGGGTTAAGAGACTATGTTTCAAAGACGACTCGCCGCCATAACGCAAAATGACTGTTTAAAATAGGTAAATAAAAAGTTACACTGGTGTGTTACCTAGGTATATAAAATAAAATTAATAAGAATATAAAAAGTGCTATAAATAAGCAAGTTCTCAGCTCACACATAAATATAGCCTGAAATGTGCTGCCACGAATGCCATATGACCTCACGCATGGCACAGAAGACCAACATTATCATGGATGCTTAGGCCCTAATGCATGTCTGAAAAGGTTGGTTTTCTATCTTTTCTGTGTATTGGTATAGCGTTATATCTCCTGCGTACACTTTTCCACATTTTGCTGTCTATTGATATATTTTTCCTCTTAAAACCTGAAACAAAAATGCTAACTATCACACACACTGAAAGTACAATAGATCATGTTTCTTTTAGGGTAAACTGTTTGGGTCTTCCATACATGCGAACGAAAGGACCAGAACTGACCTCTGGGTTGATGTCTTGCTGCGTGGCTGCTCCGTTAGCGCATAGTCCGTATGTTAGCGTGAGCAGCAGCGTCGGGACCCGGAGCACCATTGCTGAGAACATACCAGTAATACAAGCACAAAAGACGTTTTCTGTCTCTTTAGATAACTTCTTCTAAAGCTCCCCTTTATTGTCCACTTTTCCGTATTTTGTCAAAACATCACAAAAGACAAAAAAAACTAAATGATAAAGATTATAGCGCTCCAAGCATTAATAAGACTAGGGTAAGAATAAGAACGGTCGAGAGTTGTAAAACGATTCTTTACAACACGATTTTCTTCTATTAAAGGTAAATAACTTTTGTGCAATACTATAAAACTGTACTTAAATATTCTATTAGGCCTCCTATTGTCTTCTGTTACGTTCGTCTTCTTTGTTTTCCCACTTCTCTGCCTGGTTATTTTCATTCGCTTCTCTCTTGCTCCCTCTCGGTTGCAGACGTGGTAAGCCCTTGTAACTTTACTTCCCTTGCAAAAAGAAGTTAAGTTAAAGAAAAAACCCTCCCCCACCCTCCCCCATTTTTGCCATTTCCCATCAAATCCTGCTCGGTTATCTTGGTGGTCTGCCTGTAGGAATATGTATTATGTTTACTCGGAAATATTCATTTAGAGGTAAAATCTAATGGACGATCCCATATTTTTTTAATAAACCTAATACAATTCCATCCGTTAATATTCGTCCATCGTTGTTCATTATATTTGGTACAGATTGATTGTCGTAATGGGGAACCGCTCAAAAATATTTTTAAAATATTATAAATGGGAAAAGATCCATTCTATCCTCTTATTAAATAATTAAGTGATTCTTATTACTGTATGATCGTACTTGTATGTAAACCTAAGACTAAGGTGCAAGAGAATAATCAAGCAGAAGTATTACAGTGGGGAGAATATTATTTAATTATTATTAAAGAGAGGCGAATGAAAATAACCAGGCAGAGAAGTGTGAATACAAAGAAGACGAACACAAGAGAATACAACGGGAAGCCTTATAGAACTTATTATTATTATTATCCATTTTCCAAACTGTCATCCTGGTCAGGGGCATGCAGCTTAACCCAAGTTTAATTAACATTTTGGGGCATACGTCATCAACGTTATTATTATTAAAGAGAGGCGAATGAAAATAAATTAACATACCGGTATAACCTATAACAAAAACAATTAACAGCATTTAATATAACAATATAACCTATAGAAAAACAGCTGGCCGGGTTATAATCAGACATTATAGTTTCTTGTTGAGGCTACACTGACACCTAGCGTCATATTTAGAGCATTACAGCATCTCGCCTCGGGTTATGAATAGGGCGCTGCCAGGAAACTCAAGCGAGAAGTGAAAATCCATCAATAAATTTCTTAAACGCATACCCTAATCAGTTCATAAGGCAGAGTTGCGCCCTAAGCGAGATACTCATCCACTTTAGCAGTGGCGTCTGCAGAATTTTTTGGTCTGGGTGAGTATCACAAGTCAGTTATACTGTGTTTATGGGGGTGACCACGCCGCACCGTGTCTCGTCCATGGTTCCACTCAAAAAATAAAATTATCAATGCAATTAAATAATCTTTGTTTTTATTATTTTGATGTGGGGTCTGGAATCACTGCAAAAAAACAGCGCTGTCGGCACGTCTGCCTGTGTGCCTGCGCCTCTGTCTCTCGTCGTCCGTCTCTGACATCCGGTCTGAGTGCGGAAGCGGCTCGAATGTCAACAAAAGACAGCTGGAGCGGTGAGTGCGTCCCTGCTTGGCTTAAACTCGCCAATAATGGGTATATTTCATTACAGTATGTTTTGTGTACCGTATACTGTTGTGCTTTGTCTCTTTTGAGACACTTTATTGGAAAACGTTATGTATGTGACGCAAAGTTTGCAGTGGGATTGCTTTCTGTTTCGGCTAATGGCTAACTCTGAAGAAGTGAAACTTTAGAGGAGAAAGAAAAGCTGCCACTAATAAAAAAGTAACTTTTCACTGAGGATCTCGCTTTATCAATATAATGTTTAATGTACAAGATGCACGTGGTCGGTTGTTGTCGACGATCTAGTGTAATTTCCGTATGTATGTAAGTTCGGAGGCTAAGTAGCCTGTTAGCCACACATTGCGTCACAACCAGGAAGCGGCGGTACGGACCTGCTATAATAGTGAAATAAAATATAAAACACTGGTAAGCGCCACCCGGACACCCACCGCCTTGTTTGGTGTTTTTAAACTGTTCATAAACTTCATCACTGGATATAAATATTCTAGTTGTCACAGGCGCTCAGTCGATCATTTAGGGAGTTCTCCCCAGCGGTCTCCGCGTTCTCCGTACAAAAGTTAGTTGAAAGTTGAATTTGATTAAACCAAAGGCGTAATACAGCGCATTTTAGGAAAACGATGGCTAAAAATGCTTGAACGTTAGTTGGGTTACTTTTCTTTGTTTCTTAACCTTTCAGATTCCATTTCCTGGACGGACTATGAGTAATAATGACGCATCCGGCATCCTTTGATGGGCATTAGTTAACCCGGCCCCAAACACTATTCTGGATTCTCTGCTGGAGCTGAAATTGCTCATTACGAAGGAGATATGGCAGGATCTTTCAACATTTTACTTTTATATGTCTTGTACATAGCTGGTGAGTTGTTGTTGTTGTGGTTTTTCTGTTGATATGAAATGTGATATAAATTGTCAGCTGTGAAAGGCTTCCAACTCCAAGATAAGAAAAAAAAAATCTTGTAATAAGAATTATAAATTTACTAAAATACTGTAAGAACATTTCTGGTGGTTCATTTGGTAGCACTGTTCTCTAAAGGTCTAGTCCCACAGTACAAAGACAGGCTGTTAAGCTAACTGGTAGCCCTAAACGGCCTGTAGTATCTTATTGTGCATGCATGCTGTGAGGGGCTGGGAGTGAAACTGTGTTGGGGGGGATGCAGGGAGGTGTTTTGGGTCACATCTAGTCAGAGAGGGTGCTGGGGAGGGAGGCCAGAGCACCATCCTGCTGGTTCGCTCAGATCCTGTGTGACTGTTCTGTTTGCAGCTTGTGGAAACATGCAGCTCGCCTCCAGCACCGGTGAGTTACTCTTCCCCGCTTCCATGTCTTGCGTAGGGCCGGCAGTCTGATATCGATTTTTATGTAATAAATGAGGTTTTTTAATTCACATTTTGGCTTTATAATATATTCATTTGCATACTTATTATTTATCTGCCAATGTATAGTCAGAGTAATAACTGATTTGGTGTTTTGCTACTACTTTACGGTAAGATTACTCTTATAAATTGTTTATGAATGTAATTTATAATCAGATTATTAATTAGGTTGTAACACTTTGTAAATCACGAACAGTGTTTTTTTATTAATGAGTTACTACCATTTTTAAGTGGCATACGGGAGTCTTACTGTAAAGTGGTACCTGTGTTTCTGTATAAAAGGTGTTATTTTCTTGAGCTTTTGTTATATCAGTCAGGTGTTATCTGTATAGTTGAGTTGTATTTCTGTCTCTTTCGCCTGCTCTTTGGTATTCAGGGCACTGTGAAAAGTCTCCCAAGGTCCTCATGGCTAGGCAAGGCGAGATCCGGACCACCCCCCACCATAGCTGGCTCTCCCGGCAACTCAACTGCACCTGGCTGATCACTGCATCCGTGGGAGAGCCTGTCATCCTCAGGTACTGTGCACCCACACCATTTGGGAGTATTGCCCGGCCACTGCGTTTGAGCTCACTGCAGGCTGCTCGGCATCATGTTGTTAAGCAGCAGCTGCAGCCACTGTGTATTTACTGTCCAAGTGCAGCAGTGCTCTGCATATGGTTCTCTGTGTTCAGCTTGAAACTGCAGTTGTTGTTGGGGCGGGTGTTCATTTTAGCAATAAGGTTATACAGTACAAGGGGGGATGCAGTGGTTCAGCATAAGTGCTGTGAGGAAGTTCTGGGGTCAGTCAGGTAGAGGGGATGTCCAGGAATAGGGGTTACAGCCCAGCCCTGGGTCCCCTAGTCTAGGATGCACTCGTCTATAGCAGGGAAAGAAGAAAACAGGGATTAGAGAGTGGAGGTGGGAGTACAGCAGGCTTTTAGCCAGCATCCAGTGTGGAGCAGGTTTCACCTCTCTGGAGGATCTGCTAGTCCAAGCTGTGTTCCTCTGCTCCTGAGGCTGCTTCCCTTTATGCTGCACCTCTGTTCCTTGCTGTGCGGCATCCTTCCTAAGCAGCTATAGTTGATTAGGGCTGGGGCTCCCATCCGCCTGTCAGTCATTTCGGTGTGGAGCCCCCTATCGGGCAGCAGGTGAGCGGCATTCCAAGAGGGGCCATCGTGACACGCTTCAAGCTAATACTACAAAGTTAGGTACTAGACGTGAGTCGTTTATGAATATTGCTCATTTCTCTCTCTGTCTGCTTTCGCCAGTTTCTCCCAGTTCATAGTGCCATGTGGGGTGGAGTGGCTGTCAGTGACACCGGCACTCGGCAGCCCTGTTTCGCTCTGTGGATCCCAGATCCCGCGGCCAATGGAGCTGTTTGGGGGAAATATTTCTTTGACGTACCATTTCTTCTCGCACGTATACCTCTCATCGGGCTTCCGTCTGTCCTACATGCGAGGTATGGCATTTGCTGCCTTGAATTATTCCCATCCCTTTTGGCTGCTCAGCTTTTAGTTGCGTTAGTAATGTAAAGCAAATCTGAAAATCATAAAAATGCGCTCACGTCTGCTGTTTCTCCTCCCGCAGCATCAGGCCCCTGCTCCCCGGATGAGTTTGAGTGTCTTAGTGGCCGCTGCTTGCCATCCGCCTGGCGCTGCAATGGGCGCAGTGAATGCCTGCTAGCAGGATCAGATGAGAAAGGCTGTGATGGTCTCGCTGAGCTCTCCATGGGGACGAACACTGGGACCACAGTGATGGGCCGCCAGTCCAAAACTGCCCAGGGTGGAGCACGAGTAGATGGAGACTTGCGGTCACGTGGTGGTTCTGTGCCCAGTACGCATATCACCCCAGTCCGTTACCCCGGCGGCCCCTGCGGAGGACTCCAGAAGGGCTTCTACGGCTGGTTCTCTTCCCCGATACTGACTGGGCCCGCTTTGCTCTGTGTGTGGACCGTGGACCCTCAAGATCCCCGGCCTCTGCGCTTGGACCTGCAGCTCCTGGAGTTGGGCCCAGGGGATACGCTCACTGTCACGGACCAGCCTCAGGGCCAAGGGGACATCATCAAAACAGTGAGTCCACTCTTTACCCTTTCAGCATAATTTGCACCTGCTGAAAGTATTTCCTTACGTTGCCTTTTAGCTAGAAAACAGCAGCATGTATGGCATAGTTAATATTTAATAGGATATTGGAGCTGTGACACCATAGCTTTATAGGTTTAAGGTTCACGTTGAAGTTCTGCTAGCTGCTTGCACTCTTAACCAAGCCTTCTCCGACAGATTACCTACGCATCCAATTACAAATCAGTGCAAGTGGTGTCCCGGACGGGCCTGCTCTCCTTGACCTATCAGACTCAGCAAGACTCAGAGGGGCGGGGCTTCAATGCCACGTACCGCATCATGGGATACTGCCTTCCCTGGGAGGGCGTATGCCGCGGGCCAGCAGGCGGCTGCTACACACCTGAGCAGCATTGCGACGGGCACTGGGACTGCCCTGAGTCCGGCTCCGATGAAGACGGCTGCGGGGGCTGCCCACCGGGCTTTTTTGTGTGTGGTGGGGCTGCAGCGCAGAGGCCTGGCGGGCACTATATAAGCCGGCCGATCTGCTACTCCCCCAAAGAGAGGTGCAACTACCAGCTGTACTGTGCTGATGGCAGTGATGAGAGAGAGTGTACCGTCTGTCAGCCTGGAACCTTCCACTGTGACACTGACAGGTGGGAATGCTTGTGTGCGTGTGTAGGTCAAGGAACATTGTGTTCAACAACAGCTATGACCAGGGATGCACATAACTGATATGCATTTGGTGTATAAAGCGATATAAATGGCAATTTCTTGGCGTAACGGTGAATGCACATGAAGTACGTACGCATTTGCTCTGTTATAACAAGAATTTACCATTCATTTTAATCTTGATGCTGCAAATGAAGCACACATCAGCCAGGAAAAGGTTAAAATGCACTGTAATTTCTGGTCATAGCAGTGCAAGTGTGTACTTATGTGTACTATTGCTGTTACACCAAGAAACCGCTGCTTATGTCGCTTTATGTGCCAAATGCATACTTGCAGACCAGTTATGTATGTACCTGCCTATGGCAGTGTTATTGCTGTGAAAGGCAAGCCTTTGTTTTGGGCTAAGGGTCACAAAGTGCTAGCATCGGGTGCTCAAGTGATGGTGGTCTGTGCTCCAGGTGTGTTTTTGAGAGTTGGCGATGTGATGGGCAGATGGACTGCAAGGATGGTGTGGATGAGATGAACTGCACAATGACCCTGCCTCGCAAGGTCATCACCGCGGCAACAGTGGGCAGCCTGGTCTGTGGGCTGCTTTTGGTCATCGCCATGGGTTGTACCTGCAAGCTGTACTCCCTGCGCACACGAGAGTACAGGTATGCACACGCATCTGTCTGCACAGCCTGCGTTCCCATCTTTCACATCCCCTACACTAGGGGTTTCCACCTGTATTACACTGGGCTATGGATCGATAAACACTCTTGGGCAAAAAAATGAGCCAAACACAAATTGCACAACATTAAACTGGCCCATTTTTTCCGCAACAGTGTATATATTTTTAAGACTCCTCTGATATTTGTGTGCTTTCATTGCAAAAGTAAATAAAATGGAAACTGATAAACTTATTAAATCTGTCCTGCTGATCAACGCACCCACCTGCAGCCCTGAGTAATGAGTATTCTTGCTTAATGCTTCCAAAACTGGTCTTGCTGATCAATCTGTCTCTGCCCGCCTATTGGTCCTGCAGTATGTTTGCGCCAATCAGCCGACAGGAGGCAGAGCTCATCCAGCAGCAGGCTCCACCCTCTTATGGACAGCTGATTGCGCAGGGAGTCATACCTCCAGTGGAAGACTTCCCCACAGAAAACCCAAATGAGGTGAGCTCCAAACCCAGACAGAGTTGACTCAAGTTTTGAGAAGCTGATGCTGAAATGCACAAAAATTTTGTCAGAAAATGCAACGTTTTTCAATCGATTAGGACAGCTAGCAGTACATATGGTGGATTACTGAAGACATTCTGATTGATCTTCTGGTTTTGTTTCCCAGTCCTCTGCCCTTACACTCAGAGGAATCCTACAGCTCCTCAGACAGGACCCTGGCTCCTCCCCCAGACGTAGGCGACGACCCCGGTTTGTCCGGAGGGCAATTCGCCGTATGCGAAGGTGGGGTCTGATCCCCAGGTCTGTGCCAAGGGCCACACAGCCAGCAAACCCCTCCCCCCAGCCAGCAGAGGATACTCCAGCTGGCTCAGAGGCCAGCCAGCCTGGTCCCGGGGGCTCCACCTTGGCAAGTGATGGTGTCCAGCAGCCACTGCCTCAAAAACCGGGCCTCCTTTCCCAGGCAGAACAGCCACCTCCAGCTCCTCCACCACCGCCTCCGCCTCAACCAGTCCAGGCCCCGCCTCCTCCCCCAGACCCTCCCTCTGCCCCGCCCCCCAGCAGCCCTTCACTGGCTTCTCTCTTCCACTCCCTTGGGCTCAGCATCTCGCTGTTTCGCTCTGCGGGTGCCACATCCACCTCCATCACGCTCTCGTCTTCCCCCTCCTCTTCCGAGGATGAAGTCCTGCTTATCCCGCTCTCTGACGATACTCCCTCAGAGGACGATGTGCCTATGCTCACTTGAGCCCGCTTGCCATTCCCTCCAGCCCCAACTAAATTATGACCCCAGCAGAGAGCACTGCAGGAATTCCCAAGTTTGGTCCACCTTTCTGCAGGTCTAGTGCCTTAATCTGATTGGGCTGATTTTTTTTATATAAGAAATGTATATTTTGTGATTTGTTGTATGACTTTATTAACCTACTGCGGAGACTGAACCGAATGGTTTTTTTTTTGTGATGGTGTAGCAGAAAGTATGCTTGGCTTGGGTGAGCTGTCAGTGATTATCACATGCTGATGTGGTGGCCGGTTTTGCACAGAGAACGTCTTGTCTTTGACCTCCTTTCTGGTTTCTGTAATCTGTTCTTGACATGGCATGTGTCCCTGATATTCTTGCATTCATAAGAATATATCTAGTTTAGCTTTTACATAGTCTGAGAACTGCTTATTTTTACAGAGGGGCACAAACACACACCCAGTTTCAAACAGTGTTGTTCCACACAGATCTAGCATGTAAATGGCAAAATGCCCTATTTTTGAGCTCACTCCTCAGCTGTGTCCCTTTACATCCTCACTAATCTCCTTGTAAGGCTGTTTCATGCATCTCCGCTTGCCTTAGAGTCAGTGCACAAACAGGCTGGCCAAAATACAAACAAGACTAGGGGATCGTCTTTGATTAACGCGTCTTTCTGTGAAGCGTCAGGATCTGTGCTGTACTGCTTACTGTCCCATTAGTTACTTGTTGCTGGCAATCAGCACTTTAAAATTGCACTGGTGCCACTTGCTTTGGGGCAATAAACCACAATGCGCGTGCTGGGGCAGTGCGAGAGTGAGAGTATGTCCTGTGAGTGAAAGCTTTGACATGGATGTTCGCCCAGATACTCGAGTGCCTGAGTTCTTGACAAGGAATGCGCACCCTGGGGGCACCGTCTCCCAGGAATTGCAATGCTACCACAATCACTATGATGCAAACTTGAATCCTATTGACTTGCCTACCTGCCCCATTCCACTGTAGTTAGGCTTTTAAACTTAGCTGCTGGACTGTTAGACTGTGCCAATATATGTGCTGTTTTGCCTTTTTATCATTCAGTTTTAAAAATGTGCTTTATGTTCCTGGTTTTACTGAATGTACTTTAAATGCAGACAGATTTCGCTTTTTGATGCTGATGCGAGAGTGAATTTTCACTTTATATAAATATTGGAGAAGCAGCAAAATCAAAGGAGATTAAATGAATTGCACTTTTCATGAGTTTGAGTGTGTTTTTGTATCTGCTTGTTATCTGCCATAGCCTATTTATACAGCCTGCTTAAATAAAGAAATGATACTACTCGGTATATGACACTGCGTAAACACTATTCAGAATTACAGCAACGGTGATTTTTAAAATTGAACTCGGTGCCATGATGCGGACATGATAGGTGAGTTGTACGGACCCGTTGCTTAAGGATGAGTGAGACGCTCTGTTTGTAAATTACGGGTCACGTGTTAAAGGCACGAAACACCGTGTCACAATGATGGGGTGTGAGAAGGAGGCGGTGAAGGCGTAGAATTAATGGCTTTCCTTTGAGAAAGCAGGCTGAGAGATACCCAAGCAGGTGACATGAAGGAACGACGTGTTAAAGGTAGCGATACACCTCCGGTCTTGTGGAGGGGAGGGGGAGCCTAAATGAGATTGAGATTTCGGAGCTCGCCTACTGCCGACCTTCAAGCACACAACGAACCGGACATCGCTGGCCTACACCGAAACAGTCTTTTAGGTGTAGACGTACTTGCAACAGTACTTACAACTTGCGACGGATCTTGGTCTGATCGTGCAGTATTATTATTTTTTTCCACTTTAGACAAATATACAAACTTATATAGATGGGACTTTGAATCATTTCGTAAACAGAACGAGATAATAAAACTGGAACGGTGAGTACGTAAAAAATCCCCTATTGCATTCATAATTTTATTTAAAAAATACAAAATGCTATACAGAAAAGGCGAATGTTAGGTGGTAATAATGGTTTTTAAAATTATTATATATTACCGATTCAACGATTCACGCGGTTAAAGTTCACGGCGAGACAAACGTAGTTGAGTTAAAGAGTATTTATACTTTTTTGTTTTAAAAACATTCCACCTTCCAATGCCAATAATAACAGTGTAAAATCACTACAGGAAAAAGAAAAATCTGTATTCGTAAATATCTCCCGGATGACCACTACGCTACAAAATATTTTGCAAAATAAAGAAAGTGTAATGTATTCCATCCCATCCAACATGTCCATGTGGGGCTCATAAGGGGTAAATATGGGCAACTTGGTGGGGCCCAAACGGGTTTGGCCATGGTCTCCAAATATGTTTTATTGGTGTAATCTTGCATCCAAAAATGACACCCAGGAGTGGTCATTCTCTTCTGAAATCATTTAGAAAATATTAAATCAAAACACTGACACACTGTAAAGATGTTTCCTACTACTTATTAAAAATTCTTAACTGATTACAAAAGCACTTTTGAATCCCACACAGGATCTACTTGGACAAACTCATGTGGGTCCTCCATGGAACCCATGTCCAAACCCAATTTGAATCAATTATATTTCCCATTTACAACACAAATGGGCCCACATGAAAATATTGTCTGGGTCCTATATGGATCCAGTCAGGATCACCCAAATGGGCCCCATTTCTAACCCATTTAGATCCCACCCTGAACCCACTTGGGCAAACACACATGGCCCCACCAAGTTGCCCATTTTTACCCCTTATGGGCCCCATATGGACATGTTGGCTGGGATATTGAAACTTCAGCTTAGTATCATTGCTCCTAAGATTTTTCAGAATCAGTTTTCATAATATATACATGTATATATATATGTGAGAGAGTCCCTCCAAAATTAAGCCAGCTATCACCCCATTTTCCTCCAGGACGATGAGCAAGATTTTCCTATGGCTGACGTTGCTTTGCCTTCCAAGGGCCTTTCAGAAGTGCATTTTTGATGATATCCAACCATGGATCAGAGCAGTGAGCCCACCTCCAAACCAGCCTACCTCTCCCCAACACACAGGAGACAATCAAACCAGGAGCACCAATCCAAAGGCTCCTCAACATACCGGCAGAGTCGTGTCCCAGAAGCACCAGAGGATAATCAGGCAAATTACCGCAAGGACACAAATACAAAGTAATTCATCTGGTTTTCTGCCAATCAGAATAAGAACATGGATTCCTCAGGAGAGCTTTGCCCTGTCACACGTGGAAAGAGAGCGACTGGAATTGGCCACATCCAAGGCTGTCAGAATTGTGTCTGATATCCTGTCAGGTACTAGGAACTAAAGTTTGTTAGATGTAAGAACTGGGCATATATCCATAGTCACGTATCATGCAACCATATCTAACTTGGCAATGAGGTGAAGTGTAGTGGTACGGCAATGAAAAATTTTGGGGGAGACATTCAGTCTGTAATTTTACTATCTGGGTACCTGCCTGGTCGGGAGCAAACTGGATGGGGGTTTACAACTCATAATTTCACTACCTGACACTAAAGACTGTGCACTAATGACTTATGATCCTCATAGTGGACAGAATCCCTGGTCGGATGTTGCTCAATAGAGACATCAACAAGTTCTGCAAGTTCATCTGGAAGAACGCTACTGCCATCAACTACAACAAGTCTGTGAGGCGGTACTTTTGACCTTGGTGAAGTGTGTGCTTGACAGTTTGCACGTGCACAATACATCTGTGTGTCAGGGTTATGAAACATATGTTTGCCTGCTGGCGCCCCTTAGAGAAACCTAACTGGGTTGCTGTAACCTATCAGTCACCTTCTTCTTAATTAGGTGTGCGAGAGCCAATGAGAACTACAGAATGGAGAATTGCCTTGATGTCACTGTAAGTAACAATGGAGGATTCATTCATCTGTTCACGTCACCCCACTGATGCCTCTAACACTAGGGGGCACTCTTTCTGACTGTCGTGCCCCCTTCCTGAATGGCAGATCCCTGATGACCACCTGAGTGGCTGTGGTGTTTATCTCCACCCAAACTCCCAAACCATGCTGGTTCTCAGGTCAGAGGGCAGGGGGCTTCCTGACACAGACTTTGTGCTGTATCTTCACACCCGCAGTACCGACAAGTGCCATGCAGAAGTAAGAGACCAATTATGGATGAACTTCTTTTTGTTGTAATGAAGTGGGTAGGTTTGGTTTCAAAACTGGTAGGGACCAAATGCTCCCCGCCCCCCACTCCCCTAAACACGCACGGTACTCCTACAATATTGGTAGGCACATGTTCCTACCATCTGTACCCAAATCTATGCCCCTGGTTGGGATGTTTCTTCAAAATTCTCACATCCCATCCAAAGTGCCCCTTTCATTGTGCCCAGTGCCTTCTGAGATAGGATACAAGATTTGGCAAGATTTGAGCAGACCTGCATTGGATAAGCGCATATGAAATATTGAAGGATGTTATTTTGTTCAAGTTGCACATCACCTCTGTCCTCATACATGGTGGCTTCTCATACTCTCCAACCCCACAGCCTGGTGTTCTAGCTTACGCAGCCCATTGTCAGACAGATCGACGTGGTCGGCCACTGGCTGGAGTTGTCGTAATCTGTAGGAGTGCGTTTCATGGGGAAGGTTACAGCCATGCCCACATGGTGCAGGTAACAGTGGTGCTCTCTTGCTGTTACTAGCGATAACGTTACTCCTGTTACATAAGTACCACTGTGATACTTGCTCTTATTACTTTTACTACTGTCATTAGTAAAGTGCATTAATTCTCTGCCTTTTTGTAGACCATTATGCACGAGCTGTTCCATGTGCTTGGATTTTCCAATGAGCTTTTTGACACGTGGAAGGACTGCTCCCATTCATCCAGAGGTCTGTCACTATCTGTGTTGCTGATGTCTGAAAGACACTGTTACTATTTGTTGCCTTGTTAAGCCTATACTACCTTTTTGGTGCACGCTTCTTTTGTATTGAACTGTGACGTTAACCTGGATCATATCAGTGAGGTGCTGGTTATGTGTGTATCACTGTGTTATATAGTTGGGGAGGACTGCTTATCTCATGGTCAGGTGATGAACATAGATGGGACTGGTCAGGTGAGGATCTACACCCCGTCTGTCATCCGTGCCATGAAGAAACATTTGGGGTCCTCTGAGGAAGAGCTGGGCGGCCCTCTGGAGAACCTGGTACTGGTTGCATTCTCCAGTTTGTGCTTTGTGTTGACGTTTGCATGCTTTTTAACATTCACATGTTCCCTCAATAATTTGATTGTATATTCATCTCTTGCTGTATAGTGATTGTACTTTCAGTTTGTATGCCATTACTGTTAAAACAGAATTATCTATACTGTAGTCTTAATACTCATATCATTTGGGCTGTCATAATGGCCTATACATGTATATCACTCACTGCTGGTCTCTGGTCTGCATCTAGACCAAAACACAATTGATTCCAGACCATGCAGTCGACCCCCCCCCCCAAGCTGGCAAATTTTATCATGGGAGGACCCCCTACCTCAGCTTCACACATTTTTTGGAGGCACAGTGAACCTTGGCTCTGTGCTGCTGGTGGAAAAAAATAGTTGTGGTTCTCTGTTGTAGTTTGACTAGTACTCATCTTGCACTGTTTATATGTACTCACTTGTACTCACTTTTCACCTATCCTTCTTTCCCTCAGGCAGCCAATGAGCCTTCATCGCACTGGGAGGCCCGGGTTCTGCAGGGGTCCATTATGGCAGCAGCACTGGACAGACCGGAATTGGTGCGCGTTGATCCACTTACCTTAGCTGCCTTGCAGGATACCGGCTGGTACTATGTCAACCAGAGTGCAGCTCAAAGGATGGAATGGGGAGAAGGTGAGGAGATCAGAGTCAGGAAAGCATGTGGAAAGGATGGTGATTGGAGAGAATGAGAGGCTGAGGAGATGAAGAGAGGAACTACTGCACTGATGATATACAAAGTGGTTCTGTATGAACCATATTGGATGCAAAATGGAATAAACATTATATTGAAATTGTTTTAAAATAGAATTGGAGTTACCAAATTGCCGATAAGTGTGCATGTGTGAGTGAAGTAGGGCTGTGTGAGTGTGCCCTGAGACAGGTTGGACTCATAGCGTCTGGGGTAGGCTCCAGACCTCCCCACAACCCTGAACAGGACAAGTGGGTATAGAAAATGGATGTATGTATGTTCTAAAATAACAATTGTTATAACACATATCTGTATTTAGGGTGACACTGTATTTCAGCCATTAGCACTGTTGCTTCACAACTTCAGGACTAAGAGTCTGAATCTGAATAAGACATTTGTTGTGAATGTTTAGAATGGGGTGGGCAATATTTTCCGCAAAGGGTCGTTGGGTATGCGGGTTTTCGTTGCAACTCCTAATTAGATTACTAACTAGAGGACTGATTGGCTGAACCTGGGTTTGAGCAGTTGACCTAAAGGTTATCCCAAAAACCTGCATATATTCTGGCACTTTGCAGATAAGATTGCCCACCTCTGCTTTAGAACATCTCTGAATATATCTGAATGTGCAATGTGAGCAAGCGCCACTTAGTGGTTGTGTTCTGTACTGCTTGTGTCTTCTGTGAATAAGTCTGTGTGTTTACATCTACTTGAGGGCAAGGGTCACTGTTTGGGTCCTTGGCCACCTGTCATGACAACTCATCCAGCTTCTTCTGCATAGGCAGGTAATATAATCACCTTTTACATATGTAGAAGAGAGAATTTTGTGTTGTGAACCATTTTATGTTTAGTCATGAAATGATTTAACCTCCACCATTCTTACTCTCTCCTTTTGTGCTCCTGTAACAAGTGGATTGGGTTGTCATTACCTTCATTTCCACAAGGGGGTGTGCCAGAGTGATCCGTATTTGGAAGGATGTCGCATTTACAAGCCTCTGACTAATGAGGTGTGTATCCTTTTATGTCTATCTCAGTCTGTTTTTGATTTCAGTTTGTAAACTCATTTATGCTTTTCACTACATCCCCATCTGTGTTTTTCTGTGACTCTGCTCTTCCCCTTCCTGGGTCCTGCAGAGCGAGTGCTCGAAGGAAAGGAATGATAACGTCAATAAGGCAGAGGAATGGAGTGGAGAAATCTACAGCCCAGAGAGCCGGTGCTTTTTCTCCAACCTGAACAGAGAGGTCAGACTTTTTATGGTGACTGCTATGTGTTTTTAAATGTTCTTTTTGATTACTACTTGATTATAAATTATTACATGTTTTATATACACTGCCTGGCCACTTTAAAGCACACTTTAAAGGGGCCCTAATATGCTAATTTTTTACTGTTCATAGTTTTATTTTTGAGGTATTCTTGAATAGATTTGCGTGCTCCAATGTTTGAAAAACACAAAATTTTTCTTCACTCTGTCTATAACTCTCTGAAATGCTTAAAAGCCCCACCCCGAAGAGATCAGTGTGCTCTGATTGGTCAGCTTGCCCTACATGTTCCGCTCCTGTTGGAAAAAGTTGCTATGCAGGCTGCAGGGTTTGTGAGGGTGTGCCAAGCTCACAGGCAGGCAGCCATTGTGTTACTGGGTGACCTGACTATGTCATGGAAGTAAAGGCTGGAATTCCAGTGAGGTGTTTGAGGCAGATTAGAGAAGAGTGGTTTCTGTGGTGAGAGTTACTCCCTTTGGCATTTACTTTGGGCCTTAAGTCTTTGCAGACCGTTTACATGCACATAAAGCTATATAACACACTAATGGAAAGAGAAAAACTGGAAAAGCATAACGGGGCCCTTTTACCATTTTACTGGATTACTTTCAGCATTCAAAGCACATTCGTTTTCAGGAGCTTATGCCACATCACAAAATGTATTTTTATCCAAATTTACATGAATTTTTCAGCAAGATTTTGTATTGACAATGGAAGAGTCATATCACTGTGCAGTCCTCTCCAGCACATCCTAAAGACTTTCAATGGGGTTAAGGTCAGGACTCAGTGGTGGCCAAATCATATGTGAAAATGATTCCTCAGGCTCCCTGCATGAACCACTCTTTCACGCTGCAAGCATTCTTGGCATTCTCATCCTGGAATATGCCCATGCCTTTAGGAAAGAAAAAATCCATTGATGGTATAACCTGGTCATTCAGTAGATTCAGGTATTCGGCTGACTTCACTTTATTGCTACATAATATTGTTGAGCTGTAATAATGAGCCAGTCACTGGGTTTTAAGCATTTGCTGATTTAAATTCAAATGGCATTTTTTTTAATAATTTTTTTTTGGCCAGGCAGTGTAGTTATAGACCTGCATTTAAACTACATTTTTTGATAACTCATGAATAAGTATAATGAGAGGAGTGCAAAGCCTCATAAAAATATAACGCCTCTTTTCATTCTGTCCACAGAATATTTCTCGCTCTGTAAGTGATTCACCGGTGGGTCGGTGTTACAGGCATCGGTGTACTGGGATAAACCAGTACAAAGTAAAGGTGTCTGGTTCTGAATGGATGGACTGTCCTGTTGGCACTTCTATTCAGGTAGTGGGGGTAATTTACCCAGATAAGGGATATTGCTGAGTTGTACATGCCACCCCTGACCCTAGAAGAACATGTGTGATTCTTATCTCTGGGATGTTTTATCATATGAGTGTTTGAGCACTGTGAATCCCAACCCTTGGCTATGTTATTATGCAATGCATGTGATGAATCTCTGTATTTCCATTGTTTCAAAGGTACCAGGTTACCGTGGGGTCGTCTCCTGTCCTGATAAGAGGCTGTGTCTCTCCACCCCTCCCCTACAGCAGGATAGCCCTTTCTATCCTGCCACTCGCACTCTTGGCTCCTTCGTCACTGACAGGTTTGTCTTCATTATCTTGTTCCACTCTCCTCTATTTTGTTACTCTAATTTAAGTGTTTGGTTTAGTGTAAACCTGCTGCTAATCTTTCAATACGTACCTGTACCTTCTTGTCACTGTTCCTAGGTCCTCCACAGATGTACCCTCAGCCCTGGACTCTCAGCCTCTGACCACCAACCCTGCTCCCTTTTGTACAGGTTGTGCTGATGGCACTGCACACATTCAGAGCAGCTCTCTTCTGGGCATAGTAACTGCCCTGTGTCTTCTGGCTCTTCTTAGCATTCTCATTTTGGTTTACAGGAAACAATGCCTTTATAGAGTAAGGGTGCATGCTGTCACATACATACCTCTTGTCCTGTAGCAAAATAATTCAGCCCCTTAAACCAAGTTAGTAGTATTAGGTATAACACTACGTATGGCCATATTTTGGGCTACCTGGGTTCCTGTAGTTGTTCACGCAGTTCACGGGTAACTGAGTCCAGAGAAGAACGACATGAGTGAGATTGTTCACCTGCTCTGTTTCCTCAATAAAACAGTGTTCATTTAATGTATAATTCTCATCCTCATTTAGGAACCTTTTAGAGAATAATCAACACAAGGGGGCGGGAGTCTGGCTCAGCACACTAAGCCTCTGTGTTTATGATTGGAGAGTTGCTGGTGTGAGTCCAGCCTCAGCAGAATAGTCACTTCTGTGGGCCCTTCAGCAAGGCCCTTAACCGCCAGGTCCATGGTGTTGCTGCACTTTGCTGCCAAGCTTACTCTCACCTACACGTGTCTGTGTGTCATGGAGAGCCAGATGAGGTAGCCAAAAAGAGAATTTCCCCACAGAGATCAGTAAAGTATCATCATTTGATTTCAAGTAGGGGAAGTATAGATGGTGTAGTGCTAGAATGTTATGGTAGAAGTGTTCTCTTTTTCACATTATTTTTTTCTTCACTTTCACATCTAGTTAAAGTGAACAGACTGTCACAGTCATCATTTCTTTCCTCAATAACATATGGCATAGTCATCTAATAAATGGTGTATTACATGTACTCCCAAATTGTAAATCCCACGCCCCCCGAAATAAGTGTCAGAGACTCACCACCCAAGTTGTGCTTTCATCCTAGGTAGAATCCCAAATCAGTTTCAGTTACAATTAAAATGGAATTTGAACACATTTTTAAACACCCTCAATGGTGTCTTGCGACCTCTCTGAGCTTTGGAACCACCACTTTGGGAACCCCGTGGTCTATTAGATGTGGCATGGAGCATTGAGTCAAAACCGGGTGTCTTTGCGAAGCGGCAATATTGCAGCATATAGGGTTTAACTGAGTTGTAATTACTGCCTGTTGAAAACTAAACCCAATCATCCACCACGTTTATTTGAAAAAGAATTGGCTTCAGCTATTTTTTGGTCTCCTTTGAGACTGATTATAAAAGTTGCAGTGTCAGATTTTCAAAAGTTTCCAAAAATACATTGATGGATACAGTCCCTGGTTCCTTTATTAGGCACACCTTGCTAGTACCGGGTTGGACACTTTTTTGCATTTAGAGCTGCCTTAATTAATTGTGACATCCCAGATAGCAAACATAGGTTGAAATGACATTGATTCCATATTATGCAACTTTGATTTTCAATGTTGATTTAGCATTGATCTTGCTCATTGAAAAGGCCATCTATCCAACGTTGAAAAATCAACCATTTGTGATAAGGATTCATCGTTGTATCAACACTTGTTTGGCAACTTATTTATCCATTGATTTAATGTTGAATTAGTGTATGTTGAATCAATATTAGGTTAGAATTGTTTCACAATAAATATGAGTACAGTCAATCTATTTCAATACTGTCTTGAAATAGATTGACTCATGCTGTCTTGCCATGGTTCCCCGAAGATAATATTTGTCAAATTAGAACGAGTGTCTTCTGTTCAAGTAATTTAACTATTTAGCATAGCACCGCGCTAGCAGACCATAGCTGCTCTGGGTTAAATTGTTCTAAAACATGTCACGCAGCAAATGTGCCAGTGTTAAATTAACACTGCATGGTGTTTATATGGGTCCACACCATTCAGTGTTACCTTTAATACTTTACAGTGTGCAGTGCGTGTCGTTTTTGTACTGTTAATATTTATTAACTCTTATAGTGTTCAATTTACAACCTAGAGTGTTAAGACAATGAGTCACCACCTCTTCCCATATTGCAAGTCCATATGGGTGGCCCATATCTGCCCCACTTTAATATGCATTCATTATTCATTATTACTCATTTGGGCATCCAGCTACTGTGTTTTACTAACCCACCATAATAAGAAAGACTTAGACCAACATAGCCTTTTCTCATTTAAGGATGAACAAGATAGGTTTCTTCAGTTAGGCTATGAAAGAACCAGCTAAGCTTACCTGAGAACCACCTGTGTGAGAACCACCATAAGTGCTGAACCATCTCACCTGGTCACTCACTGGCATACGAGAGCCATTTCTGTGGTTTTGTTCTCTTGCCCTATTCATCACAATCGCGGTGGATTTTTAAAAAAATCTGTTAAAACTAAAAGAGTACTGTGTCGTGCTATGCAAATATACATGCAGCACCATTGGTCTAGAGGGGAGTGGGTGGTACCAGGAGCAGCATAGAAAAGGGTGTCACCACTGTCCTAACACCTTTCCACATATGCTAATCATCCAAGGGCAGGACTGGCAATCAAACACACTGCCACACCATTAAAATATACACCACACCAGAGCCATGTCCTGCAAAAGTTTCTCTTCTGATTTGACACCAACACGCTACAAAACCAGACAGCAGGAAGAAAATCACCAGGACCACAGCGCTCGAATCTTTGAGATTAGTCAGAACTGAACCAGCAACGCTTCAATAGAAAGCAAGAAAAAGCTGTAAGGTCCTTTTTGGTCAGAGTCATTCTCATGATGGTGGGTAAATCTGGGGTGGCTCGTCGGATCCTTATGACTTCTTGTGCGCATATTAAAATGGGGCAGATATGTGGAGGTGGAGACTCATTGACTTAACACCCTATGGTGTA
>JAODKC010000016.1:17118569-17178838 GCA_026777985.1 Mormyrops attenuatus | reverse complement strand
ACAGATAGATAGATAGATAGATAGATAGACAGACAGATTGACAGATAGATAGATAGATAGATAGATAGATAGATAGACAGACAGACAGACAGATTGACAGATAGATAGATAGATAGATAGATAGATAGATAGATAGATAGATAGATAGCCTTTCTTGTGCTACCAGGATATTTGTCTTCACAGTCTGTTCCCAATACAGACGCAAGTACATTACAGGCCTCTAACATGTTTAACATGTTAGGCACACATACATCAAACGGCACACATAAACATATACACACAATATACACACACTTAGCCGGAGATTTGATAGGTACAAAATTAATGTGGCAAGTTAAGTGCAGCTATGGTAGTAGGAAACTCTTGCCAAAGCGAGCCCGTTTCCATTTTAGAGTCCTGTATCTGCGACCTGATGGCAGCAGAGAAAACTGTGTGTTAATTAAGATGGTGACCAGAGTCATTGGTTATGGTTCTTTCATTTTATTAGTTATCCCTCGCTAGGTAGGACCCAGTTTTTACCCCCTAGAACAGCTTCAAATGTGGATGAATTTTCCATTCATAGAAGAAACACAGCATTTTTGTTCATCTCATCATTCATTGTAAAGTCTAGATACTGTAGTGTGTGTGAATCACGGGAGAGTGGCTGTTTCTGAGATGCTGGAATCTCCACACAGCACCACATTCAACCACATTGCTTCGTTGTCTTACATATTCTACTGCCCAATTCCCCAATTTCGGGTGCGAAGGGCCAGAATCCGTCACAGTTTACAGATTTCCCTGCTCAAACATCTTAATCAGCTAAATACTGGATTTGGTTGGCGTGTTTGAACAAGAAAATCTGCAGACTGTGTTGGATTCTGGCCTTCCAGTACCAGTATTGGGGAACCCTGTTAACGCTTAGTTAAACAGTCATTGAACCTACCGACCCAGTCTGTATGCTGTATACTGTATATTCAGTTGTAGCTATAGGATTCACCGTTTAGAGAAGCAGTTAAAAATCAGATGTGCATGATAAACTGCCAACTGAGTTTGTATTTGATTGGAGCAACAAGTGATTCATTTATAGTGAGCACTTGTTTTGTGTGCTAAATGGCAGAAACTGTTGTCTTGGAAACTGATCTAAGTCCCTGCATAAATACTATTATACATCGTTCAGCCATAACGTTAAAACCACTGACAGGTGAAGCGAATAAAATTGATTTTCTTGTTATAGTGGCACCTGTCAATGATGTAATTATATATTAGACATGTGAACAGTTCATTCTTGAAGTTGATGTGTTGGAAGCTGGAAAATATGGGCAAGTGTAAGGATCTGAACCACTTTGATAAGTGCCAAATGGCAGTGGCTAGAAAACTGCGTGACAGCATCTCCAAAACGGCAGGTCTAGTGAGGTGTTCCTGGTATGCAATGGTCAGCACCTACCAAAAGTGGTCCAAGGAAGTTCAACCGGGGAACCGGCGACAGGGTCATGGGTGCCCGAGGCTCATTGATGCACGAGGGGAGCGAAGGCTATGAAAGCTATTCCGATCCCACAGGAGAGCTACTGTAGCACAAATTGCTGTAAAAAGTTAAGCCTGGCTTTAATAGAAAGCTGCCAGAACACACAGTGCATCACAGTTTGCTGTGTGTGGGACCGCGCAACTGCAAACCAGTGAGAGTGCCCATGCTGACCCCTATCCACCGCCAAGAGTGACCAAAATGGGAACATCAGAACTGTACCACAGAGCCGTGAAGAAGGTCCCCTGGTCTGATGAGTCACGTTTTCTGTTACATCACGTGGACGGTCTGGTGCATGTGCATCGTTTTGCAGGGGAAGAGGTGGCACCAGGGTTTATAAAATGCAGCCTGCCACACTCGAAAACTGTTCAGGAATCGTTTCGGGGAACATACGAAAGAGTTCAAGGCGTTAAGTTGGCCTCCAAATTCCCCAGATCTCGATCCCATCATGCATCTGTGGGATGTGTTGGAGAAACAAGTCCGATCCGGGAAAGGCCCACCTCGTAACTTAAGGGACTTAAAAGGATTTGCTGCTAACATCTGGGTGCCACATACCACAGGACACCTTCACAGCTCTTGTGGGGTTCATGACTCAATGGGTCAGAGCTGTTTTGGCAGCACAAGGGGGATAATATTAGGGAAGTGTTTTTAATATTGCAATGCAAGAATTATGATTTCTTTCTTTTTTGCATGACATAACCTGTTTACAAAACAAGTTTTGTACATGGAAAATGTCAGGCATGACAACTGGTATCACGTCATATAACCTTATTCAAATGTGGAGCTTACCAAAAGCAATAGTCCGTTTACCCATTCTCTCAAATGCTTATCCCAAATAAGGCGATATGGAAATTTACTCATTTAAATGTTTTGTTAATAAGGCACTTTCATTCTAGACAATTTAGATAACGAGCAATTTTATACAATATATTCATTTATACATCTCAGTACTCTTAATCTCACTTGTATTGATCTACATGTCCAGAATGATCTGTAGTCTCCTTTCATTGGAATCTTTTGGCTCATAGATATTTCCTTTATTTTTTTAATTATTTGTCTGTTAGATAAATGCATTAAGCATTAAAATCCTCAGAAATGTCTTTTCCTTTGGGCATTACCTGTGGTCAAAATAGAAGTCCGTACAGTGAAACAAATACATTTCAGCCTTTGTTATCAAGGACGAAGACATCGACACAACAAACGCATAAGCCAAAGATAAAGAGAAACAAAAGGACAACGTCAACCATGCATACGTATAGATATTTTTGGTACAGCCTCTGAGTATTTACTGTTGGTAAGCAACTGCACAAAAAAAAAATTAATGAGCCTGTTGTGCTGTTCCCTAGAGGATAGGTGGTGATTTCAGACAGAGGACTTCGTCAGACCTGCGTCAGTGCCGATGAACTCACCTCGCAGGGGAAGACGTGCAGCCATACAGTCACACCGCAGCAAGCATCGGCGTCCGACGTGCCGAAGGTCTGCCTGAAAACAGTACGCCGTTAATGAAGTCTGAGAAATTTTCGAATAATTCAGATAATTGAAGCAGGGGATCCACGGCCATAAATAGCAGGAGCGTATAATTGCCGTGAGATTGAGGAGCAGGGAAAGTTAAAAGCTGAACTAGCGGAGCATCGTTTCAGCACCTCGGACAGAGCGCGGCGGATCATGGCTCCTACGTCGCCGGAGGAAGCGCAGTTTGGTGAGCTGTCTTGAAAAATAAATATAACTACACGGCATTTTATCACTTCTAAGGCTGGGCTGTGTGTTGCAATTATGTGCATGTTTTTCTGATGCTTTGTAGCAAATCTATTTTCCCGATCCGCTTGTAGTAAGATCAATTCCTGTTGTGTCACTATTGCCACTCTCCTTTTTTTAAACCAGGCACTGTGCGTTGTATTCAATGCAATGATGTTATTACATGTACAGGAATTATATTTTCAGTAGTAATAAGCCAATGATCTCAGTTACATAATTTATGATTTTCCGAGCGTAGTATTTGCTACATATGTGAACTCTATACCCACTACGTACGTGCAACGTCATCGATTATGAATATATAGTGAGATTTAAAGGCGTATATGCACCCTGGTCAGCTGGTTTGTGTTTTATCAGTCGATCACCGGCATGATTAATATGGCAGGAGTCCACCCTGGCTCCCTCTTGAGTACAGCCCGTGCCGGCCCGTGAAGCAGGAATGCGATCGGCGGTGTTGTTGGCAGCGATAGCGGGGCGCAGTTCTGACTCACTCCCGGCTCGGGCTCTGCCACATTGCTGAGAACACGAGGGGTGTGCTCTGGGTTGGGGGGGTGGGGGGGTGTTGGTGCGCTTGGGAGTAAGGCGGCGGACGCCCACTGGAAATTTCCAGGATTTTAAAACCGTGAATAAATCACCACAAATACCCGGTGATAAGGCAGAGGATGAGCAAACAGGCGAACCTGTACAATAAGAACTGAAACGATGCAAATTTGCCCTTTCTTGGATTTTTCGGATTATATGACGTAATTAACTGCTAGCGGGCCATTGCAACCGATTGTGCATATATAGTTTTAAATAAATATGTGATAGTTCAAATGTCGAATTGTGATCAGATTAATGAGTGGTGTCTTACAATTAAAATCCCTTTTGTTTTTAAGTGGGATTAAAAACATAGCTCTGTTATTATGATTATTACGAATATACCTGTTTTATAATTGTAGCAAAATATTAGACGTTGCCATGACTCTGCTCGGGATGGAAGATAGATGGCTGGAAGATCAGATGTTAATTATACATAATTAGCGTAAGAAGAAAGGACTGCAATAATTTTCCGGTCTACTAGAGAGCTTAAACGGTTTAACAGCTGAACGGCTTTTGAGAGAGCATGTGTAAATTGGTTTTTAAATTCAAAGGAAGATTTTGCAACACAATTAGGTTTTGAAAAGCCAGCAGAGCCCCATGCTTTAAAATTCATACATTATGCTTGGCCTCTTAGGCATAGTTTAGATCAGGGGTGGGCAATCTTATCCTCAAAGGGCCGGTGTGTATGCAGGATTTTGGGATAATCTTTAGGTCAGCTATTCAAACCCAAGTGTGAGGACTCCTCAGCCAAACAGTACTTTAATTAATAATCTAGTTAGGGAGCACTGAAAACCTGCATACCCAACAGCCCTTTCCGAGTAAGATCGCCCACCCCGGTTCAGATGAAAGCTATTTCCAGGACTCATGAGGTACTACAGGGGAAAGCAAAGACTTGTATACAACCAAGATCACTGAAAGACTTAAACGATGAAATTAAGATCCCTTGGATCAGTTTGTTATTCAAAGGTTTATGCAGAGAAATGTGTATAATTTGTGAATAGAAACCTCTGCATTACCCAAACCCAACGACAATAATATCCATGTATATTCTGATAAAAGTAAAATAAAATGCCTAAGTTTTTATGCTTATATTCCATGTAATAACTTAGAAAAACATTTTGCAGGTACATTTTAAACGGCTTTGCATTTTTTGTTTACTTGTGAAAATTCACAAAACAAAGTAGCAGATGAGGCAGTAGATGATTATTGTGAATACTTGTGAAGTGTGATTGATGTGTAATGTGCTTCACCCCACAGCTGAAGTCCCAGTCACAGTTGGTGTTGTCAGCGTGTTAGGCCTGGTCTTCAGTGTCTCCCTTTTTTCATGGATCTGCTGCCAGCGCAAGTCAACCAAGGCCAACAAAACACCCCCTTACAAATTTGTGCACATGCTAAAGGGTGTAGACATTTATCCAGAAAGCCTTAGTGGCAAAAAGAAGTTTGGGGCAACTGAGAAGACAGACACAAGCACTAAACAAGGATCCGGTGTTGCCACAGGCAGGGCCTCTCTCCACCTGGACCTGGAGAAGCGAGATCTCAATGGAAATTTCACTAAGTCTCTCAATACCAAGGTTCGGAGTTCTCCGGATCTGGACCTATCATCGCCCCACCCAGGCTTAAATCATGGAGGAAAGGATTTGAGTTCCCCCAAAAGTGGTCTCTCTAGTCATGCCATGACTCCAGCTGACAAGGGCCATGACAAGGATGGTGGTCTCGGTACGCTTTTCTTCTCCCTTGAGTACAACTTTGAGAAGAAGGCCTTCATCGTGCACATCAAAGAGGCTCATGGGCTCTCTGCGATGGATGAGCAGTCCCTGACCTCTGACCCCTACATCAAGCTGACCCTCCTGCCAGAGAAGAAGCACAAAGTGAAGACCCGTGTTCTGAGGAAGACGCTGGACCCTGCCTTCGATGAGACTTTCAGCTTTTACGGCATCCCGTACGGCCGCATCACCGAACTCTCCCTTCATTTCATGGTGCTCAGCTTCGACCGCTTTTCTCGCGATGAGGTCATCGGTGAGACGCTGGTACCATTAGCTGGCATTGACCTTTCTGAGGGGCGCATCCTTATGAACCGGGAGATCATCAAGCGTAACACTAGGGTAAGCTCTCCAGAGACGTCCTACCATCCAATCCCTTTATAGATTGATAATGGAACGGCAACAGCAGCATAAGTAACTATAGTCCTTGAAACCTGCAAGAACTACATCATAGCATGAGATTAAAGACAATAAGTAATACATCTATAGCAACAGTAACATGAGTAAAGTGCATTCAGAAGTGACAGTAGTAGTGCTACACTATATATAAATATTTTTAGTATTTTTATTAACTTTTCATATTACTGTCCCTGCTTTGGCTGGCATCTGCATGACAAATATGGAACTTAATATTTTATTTACAGTGTGCTAGTGGGAGGGGAGTATGAGGGACTCAATGTGATGGAATTTCAGTGCATGAAAAGGGTCACAATAAAAAAATTTACCCACCTGCAATTTTAGACGGCTCAGCTGTGGGAGAAGTATTTCCTCTCTGCTCTGTAAAATGTGCTGGGGCCCTTGGTCTCATAGCATCGATTCTGAGACAGGCACCATGACATGCATTGATTTTTTTCTTTGATTTTTTTAAATGGCTACATTTCCTGTTAGAGTTGATCTTATGTGCCTCACAGTAATTTGCAGTGTCATTGTATTACGTGTGAGAGGAAATGGACAATACTTAATTGTACTGTGAAGAAAATATGATTTTTAATAGTAAGCCAGTGCATTAAACCTATGAGCTTATTCTGATATGATTTTCCTGCTTAATACTGACATGCGTTATGTTTGTCACCATATTGTTTAATCCAATGTGACAATCACCCGTATAGTGAAATGTGTAATATAACTGGTTACTTTATAACTCTCAAAGTAGTTTATGGCATTTTTATAGCGTCCTTTACATTTTTATTGAAAAACATTGTGTTCATTCTTCCCCTCTTTGTTCTTCTGTTACTCCGCAATCTGTCATTGAAGAGGAACGCGGGAAGAGCGGAACTCTTGGTGTCTCTCTGCTATCAGTCCACCACCAGCACTCTCACGGTGGTGGTTCTGAAAGCCCGCCACCTGCCCAAAGCTGAGGCCAACATGCCCTCAGGTGGGTCTCAGAGGTGACCATGCATATACTTTGCAAAAATGTGTCATGTTCTATAATCCAACAGAATCCTGTATGTTAAAAGGATTTCAGTATATTCTAGAAAAATTGACAAAATATGCTAATTATTTTTGTTAATTCCTGCTGGAGAAAGGAAGATCAATATTCATTGTAATGTGGGAATATTAGAGGATGCTGACAGATCAAATTTTCCAAGGTACATTACAAAACTGATGTCTCATTGAACTGCCCCAGTTTGGATCCTTGCTCAGTATGGATCTTCACCAGCTCCAGCTGAAGTTCTGGTTTGCTTTGCCACTTCTAAAGGAGGAATCATTAACCATTCCGTTTCTCTTTTCTCTGATTTAGACCCTTATGTGAAGGTCAACCTGTATCATGGCAAAAAGAGGGTGTGCAAGAAGAAGTCCCATGTAAAGAAGTCCTCCCCAAACCCTGTCTTCAATGAGCTGTTCGTGTTCGACGTTCCATCAGAGAAGGGCCTGCAGGACACCAGCGTGGAGCTCCTGCTGCAGGACTCGGAGAGGAATGGCCAGAATCAAGTCATTGGACGGCTCCTGCTAGGCACCGCCTCTCCGGGGACCCCAGGCGAACACTGGCGTGAGATCTGCGACCACCCCCGCAGACAGATCGCCAAGTGGCACGCGCTGGTCGAAGACTAGCTCCACCCCTGGCAACAGTCGCCAAAGGAACTGTCATTGCAAATGGGGGAGGGCGGGGAGTAAATGGGGAGGGATTTATTTCAAACGATGTCACCAGTCAGTACGTTGATCAAGTTAATGGGCTTGGCCTCCACAATGGGGGAGAGAGGCCAAGAGTCCCAACTATTAAAAATTCCAAAGAAAACCACTGAATTCCCAGTAATGCTACTTTCCATATTAAACAGTCTCAGTCTTGTTGAGTGCAGCAGAGTATCATTACTGTCTCTATCACTGCTATTCTTCTATTCCTGTCTTATTACTATTGTTGCTATTATTCAATTGTGAAATGCTCTCTACAGTAAACAAAAAAGATCGAACACTGTTAATATGACATTGTAAAAAAATGTGGATTCTTTTTATTTTTTAAAGACGCAATGTTTTACTTAATGAATACTTGGTTTATTTTTTTCTTTTTGTACTTCTACAATTGTTCTTGTTTCTCTTGAGTATGTTTTGTAAGTAAAAGTGGTATTTCATATCTCATCGCATTAGATTGAGAGCAGCCTAAATTAGGCAAAACCTGTAACCAGGCGAGTTGTATTATAGTATGACAGGTGGCGGCAAGGTCACTGCAGGGTGGGAGGCGTGAGATGTGTGTGTATCCTGTCCAGAGGGGTGTGAGAGACAGACACAATCTCTGTCTTCTACTATGAGCACAAGGACAGTCTAGTTACATGTACCTTAATATAAACATGTCAAGGTCTGAGAAAAAAAATGGAGTAGTATTGTGTGTATTGATGTTTTTAATTACTACGTTTGTAAGTGTGTGCATGTTTTCCCCACTACTCTGGGTTCTTCCTGCAGTGGAAAGACATGAAGTTAGATTAACTGGTGTCTCTGAATTGCCTGTAGTGTGTGATTGTCTATGTGAGAGTACGTGTGTATGTGCTCAGGTATATGAACTAATATCCCATCTAGGGGTACCCGCCCCTGCCTTATGCGCCCTGCTGCCCAGGATAGGCTCCAAGCCCCTCCATGACCCCTAAATAAGCAGCTAGAAAATAGATGGAGGGATGAAAGTTTGTGAACAGCAGCAACACGGTGATATCTGAAAATATTATTACTTTGTTGAGCCGGGAAATCAGTACGCCATATAAAAAATACATGCCACTCTATTTTCCTGAAATCACTGAGGGTAAAAACATTCAGGTATAAACAGTGTTAATTTTCCTGTTAGTTAGACCACTGAAAGAAAGATCAGTGATCAGACACTTGGACTCACTGCGGTCAGGGGATATAATCTCCATACTGCTAAGCAGCAGGCGGTGCGAAAACTCATCATACGTCGTTTCACATGGCTGTGATCTTTTGAAGAAGTCCGGACAGTTCCCTGAATCCGAGTTCATTTTGAGGAGTTTGTCCTGTTCTACATAAGGCGGTTTCCCAGTGAAGATCAGGAACCTGGTTTGGAGTTCCTGGACTCTCTCGACCGGGAACTTTTGTAGTTCCTGGCCATTTTGGTGTGTCATTTTTCATTGTGCAACAGTAACTGTGACCTTTATGCTGAATAAGCACAAAAGGTTCATATCTTAAACTTCATATGTAACTTTACCCACAATGAGACTACACAGGTACCCCAAAACAATGGAGGATGAACAAGTCATCTTGTTAGTTATTGGGAGGGGGGTCAGGAGATTGATATGGGACAAATCACATCCCATATTGGTCCAAAACAGGACACAGCATTTTATTTATATGGCCAGTGACATGTTTATAATGCATCATTAAATCTGACCGGCAGATCGATCTTTCATATTCCACAAATTATAAATAAAGTGTAACTTTATCAATGCCACCAAGTTTCATTGCAAGCACTGGCGAGACACAAAATATATAAAATATTTAAAAAATATATAATAAACTAAATATATCGGCTATCAGTATCGGTCAAAATTTCTGTATAAGTGCATCACAATAAAAAACAAAAGGAAAGACGACTTTTTATGGTGAATTGTGGAGACCAGGCTTTCCAATGCAGAAATATGAAGACAAAACAAATTCATAAATAAGCAGAAACGTATTTAATTGTAATTAAGTTACAAAGATAATTCCATCCACTCCATTTTTCCTCCACTATGTTTTTCTCCTTTCCCCCCATTTCTGTGTATCGTCTAAGCTGGAGCCAGTATTTGTGGAGCTACAGTTAAGCTGAGTTCTTGTACTGGGAATGTGACAGAAGCCCCAGAAAAAGAAAAAGAAAAAGGCCGCAGTGGGTGGGAAAGGGCCTTTAGATGGCTTTATCATCAGAGTGTGAAATATTAACCTACACCCCCACATTACTGGTAATATGCAATGGTACGTGTTAAACCGTAGATATCCTACAAGGGGAGTACTAACTGCATATATCATCTCCTTGTCAGGACTCATTTCTTCTCTGAGCGCACTGGCTGCCCAGACCATACCTGGGGAATGCAAGTGCATTATTCTTAAAAAGCCTGCAGCAGAACTTAGTCCATTAAAGTATTTTGGGAGCCAGAGAACCATCTAAGCTGCAAAGTCGCATATGAATGTAAGCATCATGGACAGACAAAGAGAAAGATGCTACTTCGGTGCAGGGCATTTGCTGAAGGCTTATGCTCTACCTCAGATGGCAAGAAATGATACAGCAGAGTAGATGTAGGTATTCCGTTTCATGGGAAGGCCCAGAATTAAGGATGGCATGTCACTGAGTTTAAAGGGAGGACTGAAGCACAAATGAGGTTATTCCCAGTCTTATTGTGAAATTCCTTGCTGTTCGGCACAGTATAGCTAGAAGCCTCTCTTCTGCTGTGAGCTCGAGTTGTGTCCAAACCCACAAAAGCCGATGTAATTTGCATGCAGCCAATCTGTGCTCAGCAATAACGTCATGCTCCTGTTCATTAGGAGTATAGCAACAAGGACCCTTGTGACTTAAATCCATGTTTTTGCTCCCTGCCAACTCCTTACCAAACAGTTCACAACGAGCAAAAATGCAGACTGTCTTGTGGTCCGCGAGGCACCGGTTTGACAAACACTGCTCAAACGGGTCAAGTGAAACCAGGAGAGATAAGAAGGGGAGGAGTCAGGGACTAGAAAGAGATGGGCATAGTGTCGCGTGCCAGGCGAGGGAGGGAGATGCGTTTGAGATGTCAGAGGTCATCTCAGCTGTGCGTAATAAGGGCTTCGGTGAAGCTCTTCATGTTGCGTTGTTAGCTCACAGACGGCGGAGGTGGAACACAGAGGTGCCGTGGCTCACATTACTCAACGCGCTTATCCACAGAATCCACCTTGGATTGTGTTCAGACAGGGAGACCCCTCTAGACCAGAGCGAGTGGGCACAGCTCTGGAGTTGGCGATGCGTCAGTTTTCTCTAATGCTTGATTGTCGGGATGATTCACACCAGGGGTGGGACCAACTGCTATAATTTCTGCATAACAATCAGTTCAAGCCACAAAGCACAATTAACAGCATCATCTAGAATGCATAAATGATGCAGGCAGGCTGAAGTAGTGAAGCCTACACCACACTAATGAGCCACTTAGCTTTAGAGAGCCTCAAGCAGAGCAGCTACCATCGCCGCAGCCCCAGCTGCAAACCACTCCCATAAAATACCAGCCGCCCCCCCACTCTAAACTCATCTTATAATTTGGCAACAGGACATAAAATGACGGAAATAAATGCACCGCCAGTGACGCACTGAGGAGAAGGTCTGCTGACAGCTTTAGTGCATGGGTGCCGGAGGCAGACGCCAGAGCCACAACTAAATTCCCATTAGCCTTAAACAGAGCGGGGGGGGGGGGGAGCATTAAGGCTCATATATCTCCCAGATGCGTAGCTGTTTGTCTGTCTCCTTTTGCAGGAACTCAGAATGCGCCTCTTTCTGTACAACATTTACGCTGGAAAAAGACAGGACTGTTTTTTTCTCCAGTAGCTTTAAGTATACTATAGTACATTATTAGCACACTGAGAGCACGTTAAGTAATGGTAAATAACGTCTTCTGTTTGGCTTAACCAACATGATACATTTGACCCGGAGTTTTGTACATAAATATTTCCAATGATAAAATGCCATGCTGGTCAAATTTTTACCTGAAGCATTTTCAAGATTGAGAACATTAAATTTGGACTCTCTTTAAAAGATGCACAATAGAACTTTAAATGGGTAAAAAAGTAGCTTTTATCAGTTTATGCTGTTCTGTTGTAGCATGCCAAATAGCATTTCTATAATTTAAAACTTCATAATCTGTTACAAGGAGTTGAACACCTGACAATGCAATACGTTTATTAAATATCTGTACAAAACAGTAAATGTGGGGAGTATCTGCAGTCTTCATGCTATGCTTTGGTGAATTTTGTCATTATAGAGAAGAACAGCCAAAATTTTGTGGATACTATTGATATGCAGCCTTTTCTCTAAGATCTATGTTCTAATTACTAGAACTGGTTGTGCAGCAAAAGTAATTTAAGCACAGCTGTATTTCATGTCCTAGTCGGCTGTGCCCTTCCAGGAACAATGACAGACTATAGGGGGACCAATAAACTGTAAAACTGCGGCATGATAGGCCACTCCTCCTATGATGTCACAGCAAAAACTCTGAGGAAGTGATATGGCAGAGGAAAGGGAGGGGGCAGCGGGAGGCGGAGACAAGAGAATGATGAAGCGATCGTCATAAATGGAGAGAGAGAAATGTAGCATGAGAAACTAGTCAGGAACAAAAGAGGCAAGATAAAAACCAGATATTGGCACAATAAATGTTTGGTGACCCTCTCGATTAATTTGTAGTACCCTGCAATATAGACCGGTAGTGGATTCTCCGTATCATTATTGAGAATTGGGTTTATTTGAATCAAAATGCATGTTGTGGGATAAAAAAAGAGTGTCTGAGAAAAGAAGAGGTGGAGGACTGGACAGTAAGAGCTACACTGTGGGGGGAGAGGGTGGAGATCAGATGGAGGCAGGAGACAGAATGGAGAGACAGGCAGGGAATGAGGAAAAGAATGAAGGAAAAAGAGGAGAGAGGAGAAGAGAGGCATGGTGAGAGTGAGGGAGAGGCAGGCAGTTAGACAGACACTCTGCCCAGTGGGGGAAGCTCTGTCAGGTGATGAATGGCGCGTCATTCAAGGCGGGCGATGCTGAATGCAGATGTAGGGAACAATTCTCACAAAAAGCACTGGCGAACTCCTGCTCTGTGAGGTTCACACAAAGTCTGCATGAATAGTGAATACTTCTTCCCAAATCCTACTTGGCATTTCATAGATGACGCCAAGCCGCTATGCTAAATTTGAACTTTGCAATCAACCTACAGCTGAGCTGCAGTGGGGTTTAAATACTTGCAAATATGTTGACGCATGTGACAGGAGGCCCCGAATGAGCTATTTAATTTTGTTTTATTCTGTGAAGGGAAGGACAGTTAATTGGCTGAGGGTGTCCTCAAGTTGTCCATAGCTCACAGCTCCATCAAACGCTGGCACCCTGTTGTCAGTCATGATGCTCATGCCAACCTCCTGTTGAGTATGTCATGCATGACCAAGAATAAGCAATGAACCTCAATACATTTATGTTTGTTTCTAAACCTGTGGCTGCTTGCAGTTTGACTGTTGCATAGCCTTAGCACTGGGTACTATCACATATGCGGGTCTTTGTACCTCCGTGTTCCTTTGCAGCGTGGGGTTTCCCAGCCTTGATCTGATCTTCACAGACTCCGTGGAATGCAGATTTTTCTCAGATCAAACTGTGTGTTAATTTGGCATAATTGAAATCTTAGTTCACACTGGAGCTGATACCATATGAATTATAAGAGGCTAAAATCAACAAATTTCTCAACAAATACTGAGGCATGGGTGTAAAGTACAGGGGGTATAATCCCCCACAGTGATCAAAACCCCCTTAAATGAGTGGAGACCTCAACCCCCCCACCAAATGCTCAATCCAAAAATACGCCCTTGTACTGAGGCACAATTACTTTTTAATAGAAAGGTACAAAATCGTTATAACTTAATGTAAATTTATTCACTTTAATTGTCTCCTTGAGGCAAAACTATAATATTAGTATTTAAAATTTCTAATTTTTACTTGCTTAATTGTCCTAAATCTGCAACAGGTACCCATTAATTAATTAATTTAAATTCAATTAGCTGAATGCAGCCAGTAAAGCATTTATTTGTATTTGTTAACCCACTTTATATTTTTTAAATGTATTCTTTTTACTATTACATTCCAAACATACGTATCACAAAACACTTGAACAAAAATAAAGTCAGTCAAAATTCAACTACCAGCTCTAGTAATCAGAACATAGATCTTAGAGAAAAGGCCCTCATATCAATAGTACATCTCCAAAACCACAACTGGCTTATGGTCAAAGTTTGTGAAACCAGATAACACAACAGTTTAAAAAACACCCGGCCAATGCTGATCATCATCCACAATTCTGCAGCCGTCTTCTACTTTTCCTACTTGGTTCGATTTTAAGATGAGCCGTTTGCTTCAATTTCTCTCTTTGGACATGTTTGTGCAATGATTAAACTGAAAAGTGAAACTGGTGAAACACAAGCCATCGTCGTGTTCCCAAAATACACCAGTCAGCTACACCAGTCCAGTAACCTGGCCGCACAGGTCACCAGCGCTGCTGTCAGGTTTGTGATGGGAGAATCAACTGTCACATGACTGAACCGATCAGCTCTGAAAAATAATGCATTCATCATCATATTAAACTGAAGGTACTTTAGGAAAATTCCTGACTCATGTTTCATGCCATTATACTTATCCTTCAAGACCAGCAACTGCCAGTTCAAGCTAAACGAATTATGCAGTCAGAAGCCACTCCTCCCCTTCTCCCTTTCTAATGCAGTACAAAGCATCCTTAATTCTTACACCAACCATTATAATGCAGTATGGATGCTTTGTAAAGCACTATGAAGGTATCTATTGTGCGTTATAGATGAGAGCTTAACCGGAGCTTTTTATGTATTGTAATCAACACTGTAATTCCTTATGGCTAGCAACAGGACGTGCTGGAATGCTTTATTAATTCTTATACCAACCATTATAATACATTATGTAGGGATCTATAGTGCATTATAGAAGAAAGCCTCATTGGAGCTTATGAAGAATTATAATCAACGCTATAATTCCTTATGTCAATAGAAGATGCTTTACATCGATAATATTGCATTATAGATTCTTTGTAATACATTATGAAGGTGTTTATAATGCATTATAGATGAGAGCTTTGAGTGAAGTGTTAATATTCAGACTGTAATTTTTAAAGCACTGTCTTGGGGGGGGTCTGTGTTTCCTGGTTGGTGGTGTTGCCTATAGTGTAAGATGATAAGCATGCAAACATTTCATTTTCTTTTTTAAAATAAATGTATAAGCAACTGTTACATTTGCAATAAAAGTTAGCATCAAGCTCATTTTGTGACAATCACCTTACAGAATCCCCAATAGTATGTTACTTGCTAATTAAAGTACATGCTAGTAAGTCAGAAAACAGCTGAGACACAGATGGTATTAATTAACACCAGAAAAGCATAATGGGCTCGAAATTTGGTATTTATGCATCCCAAATTAATTCTGGCTGACAGGACCACGAAGACAATTTAGCTCTGGAAGCTAATTAAGCTCATGTTGGAACTGCATCATTGGAGATAACCAATAGAGAATTATATTTGATGCAAGGTAACAATTTTTCCTTCGTTCTGTCAAATGAATTCTTTCAATACATAATCTTGAGTCATTATATATAGAATATAACATTCTTTTTAAAGGAATTCATGTGGGATTTTGAAGCAGTACTGTTTATAGACATGAGGAAAACAGTTTAGAAACAACATTTTTAATAGCTGCCTGATGTACTTGCTCATGTTCATGACTCGTTCATGTTTTTCTTCTTACAGATGTCATGTCAGTTTACAAAAACTAGTGAGCAAATTTAGAGATGAAAGTCTGAACATTTAAACTAATATATTAATGACAGATAGCAGTGCAATCCTCTAGTTTACCTAATCATAATTCCATCTGTTTTTTTTTCCCAATCTGTAATTATGGCCTGTTTTTAAAAGTTTGGTCCAGGTGAGGAACAGCCAACAGCCCAAAGTGGTAATGAAATACTCTACATACGTAAAGGTCTCTTAATAAATGTGTGCACCATAGCCAAGCAGTCTCAGGCGTGAATGAGACACTACTGAATAATTGCTTAACAAAACTGTTCCAGTGTATCATTTTCTAAAGTAAAGAAATATCATTTTTTCCTGCCGTTGAATTTATTTGTGATGCAGCTCCGTAATGACAATGCTTGTGTTGTCACACCGGGGAATATTTGGGGTATAATTAATAACCCTCAAAGGAAATTAAGCCCTATTGATGGTGTTGGGTGCTGGGTTTGCCATTGCTCCGGTGTCTGACCTTCATCTTTACAGTGCTGTTATTCACAGCCTGAAGCATAAGCAATGAGGAGTAAAGCGGAGACACGTTTTGTCACTGTATCGCTTTCACTGCTGCATGCCAATCAGACTGCAAGCTTCGGCACTGTGAATCAACAGGAGTGAGGAGAGAGAGCGAAAATCCGAGAGAAAGAGATGGAGTGACTTCTGTGGTTACTATGGTTGCAGGCTGCATCCGTCTTTTATCTGGCTTTTGTTTTCAAAAACAAAACTGGCTTCATTTTGGGGCTGGGCTATAAAATTAGTGAGTATATGGCGGCTTGGTAAGTAGCACTCACACCTCCTGGGGTGAGTGTCCGATTCCCGCCCCCACTGTGTGTGTGTGTGTGTGTGTGTGTGTGTGTGTGTGCAGTCCGCATGCCCTCCCTCTGCTCTCCCTGTGTTCCTCATGGTTCTTCTGTGTCCTCGAAAATCAAACACCTAAGCTAATTGGCATCTTAAAATTGTCCCAGGTGTGTATGTGAGTGCATGTGTGTATATGCCAGGTGACAGACATACATTATGGAATTTTGAGTACAGACGCTCCCCAGGTTATGATGGTCCATGTTATGATATCTCAACTTTATGATGGGTAAATGTTTTTTGCTTTCAGCACAGTATTCAATAAATTACATGAAATATTAAACATTTTATTATAAAATAAGCTTTGTGTTAATGATTTTGCCCAGCTGTAGGCTAATGTAAGTTTTCTAAGCATGTTTTTAAGGTAGGCTAGGCTAGGCTATGATGTTTGTCAGGCTAGGTATACTGTATTAAATTGCATTTTCGCCTTAAGATATTTGCGCCTTGCGATAGGTTCATTGGAAAGTAACCCCATGGAGAGGCTATATAGGAGTCCTAGTGTTTAAGAAATGATCCAACGAAATGTCCAACATTCAAGCACCGAAGTTACTGATAAACAAAAAATCCACTGTAGAAAAAATCAGTCAACGCCACAGAGAATATTTCATCGAAATTCCAGGATCAAGGAAGAATATGACAGCTAAGACATAAAATAAGTCGCCGTAAAATAAGCCCTAATTAAAGTCTTCAGCAGAGTTTGAGAGTGGTCCATCAAATGGGGCTGGGAGCTGGCTGTATCACACAAAATTAGAACTTTTTCTAACTGTTAAGCGATACCTTCTGGACAGAATCCCGCTGTTCAGCGTATGCAGGGCTCTCAGGTTTCCTCCCACAGACAAAGATGCATGGTTTAGGAGGACCAGTGTCTCTAAATGGTCCTGTGATGGATTGGCATCCTGTCATGGATGATGCTGGAATAGGCTCCTGGGTCACTTTGACCCTCTGTTGGATAAGCGGGTATAGAAGGTGAATGAAAAGTGTTTTAATTGTTCTAAAAGCTCCTTCCGATCAATTACACTGACTGTGTGTTGCATATTCTCAATTCAGGGTGTTTTTGTTTGTTTCTTTCCATATTTCTAAATTGCTTTATAGTCCTTCAAGCCACTGTCCATCAACAACCAAGGTAACCCTGACAGTAACAGAATCTGTAGCTATGAAAAGCCAAGCACGAGTGCAATATCTTTCATTTTAATAATAATAGATACTTTATTGATCCCTGGGGTTTTTACGCCTCCTTCAGCTTGCTCTTTGTAGAGGAAGCTGTCTGCGAAGGGCGGTCACCCGTGGCAGCGCCCAGGGAGCTGGGGGTTAAGGGGCTTGCTGAATGACCTGCAGATGTATTAAGGCTGGGTTTGAACCAGCAACCTTGTGATTACAGGTGTAGCCCACTGAGCCACACACTTTTAAAAGTGTTCTAACATTTTCACAAATAGGACTGCATTGTTATTCCGATTATTTTAGGTCATGTGGCACAATATCTTCTACTTTGGTGCAGCATCATCAAGTTTTAAATTTCTGGTTCATTTTCATGTGAAGCCGGTAGTGTCACTGATCCAATGGGAACCTTATACCATTAGCTCAAACTCAGGAAGTACAGGACAATAATCAGATAGTAGATATAATGATATAATACAAGAACAGTGACAGTGCAAACAATTCAATACATGGGCAGCATAAAAGCTGTATATAGACAATATTATAATTGTGCAGTGTACATAAAGAGCACAGATCAACACAGAAAGTGTAGTAATTAGTGCTATCATGTTCGGAGAGGACCTAGTGACTGAGGGGGCCATTTAGTCCCCAGAAGGGCCGTGTTTATATACGGTGTAGGTAGGATAGCGGGGGTGGTGGCGACAGAGGGGAAGTCTGTGGTGTTCCTGCTATCCTCGTGGCTGGTGAGTCCGCGGTGGTTGTGGTGTTTTCATGGACACCTCATGGGGAAAGACGGGCCTGTAAGCAGCCTTCACTCTCGGTCACACACTGAGTCAGCAAAGAGTCCACCTCTTCTCCTCCCCTTCGCTGGGGTGGTGCCCTTTAAAGCCCCAGGGACAGCCGAGTTAATTGTCTCCACCTGGCAGTAATAACGAACTGCCAGCTAGGGGTCATTGGCACATTGTCACCAGCCATCCCTGCTGGGCTGTGTTCCCTCTCTGCCTCGCTCTACTGGCATGGCGATGACTCTGTGTCTTGCAGAAGTCTCTCACGTCACAAAACAAGTCTTGTACCATTTCCTGAGACCATCCCTTTCCACAACAGGCAGACATCCTGGAGATTCAGGCTATGTGGTAGCGTTCTCTTGGCAGGTAGCAAGTGCAGGGGATACAGGGTATCCAGGCCAAGATGCCATCGGATGTTTCGATCCTGTTGGTGCTCCTTTCCGTCATCTTCGCAGATGAACATTTTTCAAATTAAGTAGTTAATTGCTTGTCATCTCACTCCAATGACATTTGCCTCTGCCCAATTACCACACTGTCATTTTCACAGCCCCCATTAAAATCCTAGAAAGCAATGCATTTGCAGTGTGTGTATGTATATGTGTGTGTTTTAATGGGATAGTGTGCTAATTATTCTTTCTGAGTTGTACATATTAAACTTAACAAACCTTTCGTGTTTTATAGTAAATACATAGGCTAACAAAAATTGGTGAGATATCTGAAATATGGGCATAGATAACTGAATCAGGCATTTATATTACATTTGTTCCAGGCTCACAAAGCATGTTTTATTGCTTAACCCCTCAATTTTAAATAGTATATTCCAATTATCATTCATGTTCAAATGTATTAGATATTTATAATGAAACAGCCTTATTCACCCACTCAGAGAATAAGCTCGCTGTAACAAAAAGAGAGCGAACAAGTAGAGGCAAATATGACAGAAACCTTATTCTGCTCAGCTTAGGACAGGGTAAGTATTCACATTTATCAGCAGGACAATGACAGGAAGTAGAAGGCTAAAGCTACTCTTCAATGACTGAAGAACAAGTGAGTGAATGTCCTTGATTAGCCCCCTGACCAGATTCCTACTGAGAGTCTAATTGCTTAGCAATCCCGGAGGTTCTCGAACAAATACACCAAAACCTGGCAAAACCTGCACCAGGCAAATGGCCAAGGGGTCACTGATCGACCAAATATCATTACACTGGTTCTTTTTGGTATTATAATAATAATGTGGTGTCTTTCCTACCTCTTTAAATGTTATCATTTTTAGATGTAAAGTGTGATCCATCCATACGCCATATTTATTTGGCATGGTAGTTCAGTGATTTCAGGTTTTGTTAGTCCACTGCTTAAACATTTAGCCTGGTCAAGGATTCGGGGGGGGGGGCATCCCAGGTAGAACAGGGCACGAACGAGGTTGGGGGACACCCGGGACAGGATGCCAGTGCATCACAGGGCACAAACACTGCTAGGGGACACCCGGAACAGGATGCCAGTGCATCACAGGGCACAAACACACACTACTGGCAATTTAGATACACTGGGCTGTCATTGACCTACAGGAGAAAATAAGAGTACCCATGTGACACAGGGAGAACAGGAAGGAAATTATAGATTTTTTGCTCCCAGGAGGGACACTGATATAATATCCAACAGCAAAGTTGATTTTTTCATAAAGTACTCAGGTGTCTAAAGGACAGTGATATAGGTCCCAGTCGTAGTGAATCAACTCAGCAATTTAACATGATGACAGTGTATGAAGCAGCGAGCTTCATATACAGCTTACAGTTAAAATTCCTGAAAAGGTTGATGTGTTTTACATATAACGTGTCCCATTACTTTTTAAAGACTGTACTGTGCATATCCCCACCAGTCCTGATCATTGGGTTGTGTTAGGGAGGCTCTAGTTTAAAAACATTTACATTTGGTAATACATAAAAATGCACACACAGAAATTAACATTAACAACCACAGAATAGAAGCAATCTGTCACAGTGTGACATGTTTTAAAGGACAATTGTCAATTAGTGAGGCCATTCATTTGACCAAAACAGAATGAACAAAGAAACTAAGAATACATTAGTGGTTCCCATCATGATTTTCAAACAATGCAAGCAGAGCATTGTTAGCAGAGAATGGCTTTCAGTGCGATAATTGTGTTCATGGCATGGTCTGCTACCTTAATGAAAGTTGTCTGAAATAAGCAAGCTAAAAGCTAATAGAATTAGCAGCTGTTTGGCTTGTATTGTGTGTATATGACTAACTTAGTGTACATGCACTATACATGCACTGCATGTATGAGGAGTATGCAGGGGGTGCAATGGGCAGACAAGGAAAATCTATGCATGGGGTGCATAAGAGAAAGGGGTTTAATGCCATGAACCAAAGCAGGTACAATGAAAGGCAAAAACAGGGGCAAAAGACAGGCGAGGGTCTAAACTGGAAGGCAGATGATCAAAAGTACCAAAGCATAAGGCATACATGTAGTTAGTCAAAAACAGGCAAAAGTCAAAAATGAGCAGGCATGGCTATAAGGCCAAAGGGCTAGGCAGGATCCGGAGCAAAATGGCAAAGCAAAGGTAAAAAATACAAGGACAAGAATAAACACTCAAATCCAGGATAAAAAACTGACAATCTCACAACAAAGTACTGGGTAGATCAAGGCTAAATATAACAGGGAAGCAAGACACAACTGAGCAAAATAAAACAATCAAGGTAAAGAAGGGAACAGAAACAAGTGGGTAACAAAATGGGGAACGGAAAGTGCCACAAGGCATCATGGGATTTGGAGTCTTCTATATGTGGACTATGATTTGGGGACAGTAGGGAAAAGGGAATAAACCATATCACAAATAGGTTGCCTCTTGATGATGCTCTTAGAATCACTATAATGGCTGCCCCTACCGAAACGGGCGCTCATACATATACACGGTACCAAAACACTCAGAGATCAATGGTTCACCTTGCAGTTCTGTCATGTAAATTGAGGCGATGTGTATGAGACACTCAGGTGAAGGCTGGAGCTGTACTATCAGTTGGTAGAGAGTTGGATTCAGAACAAGAGGAGGAGGCCAGATTGGCCAGGATGACCCGGACGAGCAGCCAAGGTTTCGCTCAGAACCTTTGGCTGAAGCTTCCATGTGAGACAAATTCAACCCACACCTTGGTGTCTTCCCAAAGGCAGGCAGAAATAGCAGGATCAGCTGTGATCTAGCGATAAGGACAAAGTTAGAACAAGGTACCCTTGAGGACAGTCATAATGGTGTCGTTTCACAGTGTATTATTCACACAGAATTCTTCAGTCCTTTACAACTCTTCACTGAAAGCAACTTTGTCCCAGGAAAGGTCACAAGACTGCCTGTGTAGCTTATTTACATTTTATTGTATATTGCTTGTATATTGTGTATTGTCTGTAAATTATATCTTATTTGTCTGTATATTGTCTGTATGTTGTCTGTATAGCTTGAGAGACACAACTGGCCGCAATCATAAACATATGTAGTCAATAAATCTGATTCCAATTCTGATTCGGATTGATTGCAAGCAGAGGATTTGTCAGAATGGTACAACAAATTTTATAAAGGAATATAAAAGTAATGCCTGTCATTTTCAGACATTCATTAGACAGGATGCATGCCCCCCTAGAGCAGCACATTAATGGGGAAAAAACTAAGAATGTGCAGAAGGCAAGCATGTTTCAAACATATTTCTTTTTTGACTGTTGAAATGTCGGGGCATTTGTGACATCTTGTGGCATGGAGTTGAACTGCCCTGAGGGATTGTAGCAGCTGTCTCCTGTCCTCTTTTGTAACCTCTGTTTGGGGATAGTCTGCCTTGAGGGCCCCTGTCCATTTTTAAAAAGAGGGTAGAGAACATTTCTTAATGTCATGCAGGTTTAACAAATATAAACCAGAAGGAGTCCAGTCTTACTTTTCCTTTCAGTACTTGCCAGGATACACACACAAATCTCACAGATGATACCAGCATGTCACAGGTCTCTCACATGTTGTTCAACCAGCTTTTTCACAATAATGAATAGATCAGGAAGGCTCAGCTAAAGGCGTCCTTTATTTGGTGCTCTTGTTACGGTGCCTAGCGCCTGCATACTAAGACTTCCAGATGGTATTCACTTTTTTTGCAATTTCATTTTTCTACTCTTAAGTAAGCAAAGCCTTCAAAGGAGAATGACTGCCAGTCAAACCCAATTAATGGAAGGCACATAACAAGTAACGTCCTTCATTTTCAATAGCATTGCACATTTCAGCTTAGAGTGCTGGTGGAAGGTCTAGTAAATTAAGAAAAAAAAATAGATTCCAAAGCCTTTTGAAATTACGTAAATTGATACTGCCATGCAATATAAAAGGTGATTTATTATTTCAATAAAATATCCGAGACACTGTAAACCTGTGTCTAAAGTGTGAATACTGTACAAACCAAGAGTTACTGTGTAGCAATCTCCTACATGCTTTGACATTATTCATTTTGTAGTGTTCCTTGCGTTCGCTGTTACCATTTTGTATTTACTTGTACGTTATCAGGCTTGGAGCTGTATTGGGAATAATATGTGGATCCTGGTTGTGTGGATAAAAGGAGAAGGTACACTGCATAGGTTGGTTGATATGAGACTCATGTTTTTCTCTGAGAGATAGGTGTTTCTTATAAAAGCAGGAGATCTATGATCAAACACCCACGATCGGACATTTAATGTCACTCGTAAGACAGTCCAACCAAATTTCAGTCACCACTCAACCAACAGCATACTGCACCTCATCAGAGCAAAGGGGAGCTCAGTCATTTAAGCACACATGCAGACATCTCCGGTCCAACTTGACCACGGATGTTTGGTGCAACACAAAGTTTGGAGCTAAGTATTGACTGCAGGATACACTTTAGCTGGATTGGCAGACCATCCATCTGATTTTCATATCATTTATCTAGTGCGAGGTGAGCCTGAATCTCAGGGTTCACACTGGACACATGGCAGGACACATCCGGCAAATAGGATGGACGTACTTTACTAATCCCTATGGGGGAATTCCCTTTCTGCCTTCCCAATCTTGCTCTCCATGATACACACCTACAGGTGAGAGCAAGTTTTGGGGGTCACAGCTCAGGGTCATCCAGCGTGCAGCACCCCTGGAGCTGGGGGTTAAGGGCCTTGATCGAGGGCCTAACGGCGGCATCATTACCCAGTCCTTGGGATTCAAACCCACTGAGCCACCCATCACCTTCCCGACTGAAGTGCCAGCCCATCGCTGTACACAGACAGTCGTACACTGTGGGCTATTCAGTTTGCATAACTATATGCCTTTTGACTGCGGGAGGGATTTGGTACCCAGAGGAAACCCACGCAACAATGTGAGAACATGCAAACTCCGCACACAGAGAACAAGGTCAGGATTTAAACTCACAGCTTTGAAAGTGTGAGCCTCCCTTCTGCCCACAGAGCCACCACGCTGTGGTGCATGCTATTCTCCATCTAAGCACTGGTATTATTGCTAATAAAAACATTCTCAGTTAACTGCTGCCTAAAATTCAGTATTTCGATATGTGATTTCATCAGGATTTTAACATTGCTTGTCGTCTCAGTAGGAATAACAGTACTTTTAATAATACTTTTTTTACTCCCGCGGAATGTGTTTGTCAGTGTTAGACATCTTCTAATTGAAATCCTATGTCATGTCTTACTTCGTCTGTGTAGGAACCCAGGGGAGAAACTGACATTCCGAGCCCCCACCCCCCTTACGTTATATAATTTTACATATTCATGGGCCGCTGTAAAATGCTGGGACCCCTAAATCTGTCAGGGCCACCATGGCCCTCTAATGCCCCTGCAAGAACCTCCCTTGTTAGTTAAGGATGGGTGTTGGTTGTTTTCTTAGTGTGGAACTCCTCAGGTTCCGGATTGATTTTTTTCTTTCTTTCTAGAGCCTTCCCCTGTCACAACTGACATTATCGCCTCAGTATTTTTTGCATTAGTCAGCAGTACTTTTAATAAATGAAAGGGAACAATGTGTGCTTATGCTAAGCTATCACAGTACTTTGTCTTGTAGTGCTGGAGGAATGACCTTGAGCTCAACATCAGCAAGACAAAGGAGCTGGTGGCTGATCGTCTGGCGTAACTGGGAGCCCCTGAGACCAGTCACCATCCAGGGGAAGGAAGTCAAAGTGGTGCAGGGCTACAAGTGCCTGGAGAGGACACCTTGGACAGCAGACCAGATGGGGGCTCCATAAAAGAAAGGCCAGAGCAGACCCCCTGATGAGGCTCCAGTGTTCTGACATGTGTTTTCCCAGTCCGTAGTGGCCGATGTACTTCTGTACGCTGTGATCTGCTGAGGTCTGCCGCATGATCAAGCTTATCAGGACGATCAGCTCTATCACAGGTTGCCCCCCCCGGCCCCTCCAGTGGCCGACATTGCAGAGAAGAGGGTGGCAGCCAAACCAAAGAGCATCGCTAACAGTTTTGCCCACCTGGCCTACGGTGTTCTCCATCGGAGCACCTTCCGGCTCATTCCACCACGCGGTGCTAAGATGCACTGCTCGGGATTCGTCCTGCCACACCCGCAGGCTTAGCACATGTCAGCACAGCATTTCATTTATAAACAGCCTTTGGCTGAATGAATTACACATACATCAAGCATTCACTTTATATGCCGCACAGTATTGTTTACACTGCATTGTCTTCGCACTTTTTTGTTGCACTGGGTTTATCTGTGCAGTTTATGTACCCCACCGGTTAGTGTAAAATTTCCCCTAGAGATCAAAGGACATCCTCTCTCTATTGCCTTTTCCTGAATCCATTGTCCCGCTGCTCTGCTTTGCCTTGACAAAATGTTTAATAGCAGCCCAATCTGACAGATCATTTTGCGTTACTTTGTAACGCTACTCTCAATGTGAGTCAGCCAGACTCATTTAGCATGCTCTGACCCCTTGCATTGTCTTCAGTGCCTGGGCGCAGCCAGGATTTTTAATGTCAGCCCAATCATTCTTCTCTAATGACCTAACACAACTAACAAAACTCAATGAAAAGGTTATTCCTGTATTAAGTTTCTCTATTGGATTTCTTTTTTACATTTTACATTCATAAGTGGTCATAAATCATTTATTCTGCTTGAATGTCTCAAAAGCATCTTAATGCTTTATTTACAGTGTTATCCATAGCACAAGGATCACCCTGCGCATTAGACTTCTTTTGTTCGTTTGTGAAAGAAAACATTACACAAGATGAATTCAGCCTGTGAGCAGGCCTCCCTGAATCCCTTTTCTACATGTCAGCTTTGCTGCTCTTACATTTCCACTTTGCTGCTCCTGTAGAAAGGAATAGATGTTTGGCACTGACTGGAAGAATTACTTCAGGGCTTGAAATATGAGGAAGCTGACCATTAGCCAGCTTGCGTTTGCATGACGCGTGATTATGATTACTTTGTAAGTACATCTCCTGTATCACGTTTAATGATAGGAATGTTGACATTTGGCTCAAGTCTGCAGCATATATGTGAAACTAGACACCTGATATACCACCAGTCAAAGTGTTTTGCACGATTTTCTATATTTGCATGTTATTCACTTAGTATTTACATTCAATATTTTTTGCTAACAAATATATTTACAGTATGTTTGAGTACCATTTGAGTAACTTTATTAGTAAGAAAATGTCATACCTATGATTCATCAAAGTAACCTGTTATGTTTCAAGGCATTCTGTGTACGAGGGACATTAAATACCGTTCTGTTTTATGGGATGACGCAGTTAACTAGTGCATTTAAAGTTAAAGGACAGCCTAGAATTTGATTACGCCATCGCCACACAACCAGTTAATAGAATATCAGACACACACTGTCACATACTCTTGGCATGTTAGAAAGGAAACTTGTTTTATTTGACTTACATTTTCGTTTATAATTGTTCACTCAACTTTCCAATGCTTAAAAAGATTTAAAAATCTGTAGTTTATGAAATAAATGGAAAATTGGTAAAAACCAAGTTTTGACTGCTAGCGTATGTTCAGTATACGTGATTTTGAGACACTATTTACAACGATGAGCCAAAACATTATGACCACCCTCACATGAAGCAAATAACACTGACTCATAAAAATGGTGCTTGTAAAAGCCTGGGATATATTTGTTGGTAAGCTAACACTTGGTACTCGTCAACATGTTGAATGCGGGAGAAGCGTACAGGGTTAAAGATATGAGTGACTTTGAAAAGGGGCAAATCATTATTGTCAAGCGACTGCATCAGAGCATCTCAAAAACGACAACGTTTGTGGGTGCTTACGGTCAGTCATGGTGAGTACCTACTAAGAGTGGTCCTTGTCAACATTATCCCCTTCACGTGAAGGTGGTGATAATGTTTGAGTTTACTGGTCTATGATAGGAGTCGCCCCAGCGCAATTCTTCCGGCGCTCCTGGTTCCCGGAGTTCTAACTTGGTTTTCCTTGTCTCCCAATGTGTTTCCCCATTACAGCTGCCTGATCTGTCCTGGTGTGTTCCACTCATTTAGCGTCTCCTGAATAAGTGAAACAAATGTTTAATATCATGTACTCTTCCATATGCCTAATCATTTTTGGGCTGGCGGCTGTATACGCATGTATTTTTATGAATGGAAAGTCAGAGCCTCTTAGGAATGTGTACATTGAGTTGAAACACAAACTGAACATAAATCAGTCATTAAAAACACATCACATGGAGACACGACGAGTGGCCATCAGGGAGGTTTCACAGCGTGCCAGTGGCGTTCCTGGGCAGCTCGAGCTGCCTTACACATCGTTTCAAATTCTCATAAATAAATGCACATTCTTGCAGTAAATCAATGAAAAGATGGCCCCTCCCCAATGGTACCACCCCACTTTGCGTACATGTATCCACCTTGGCACCTTTGTTAAAATGGTACAAACCTGCTTTGCATGAAAGTACACTGCATTTTGCAATCGAAAAGAATGGGGAAAGGTGGTGTTAAAAAAGCCAGGATAAACCAAAAAGAGGAGGCTGAGGGAGGATGCAGCAAAGAAGATTTCAGTTTTATTTACAATAGGTTAAAGTTGTAGTTGGTTAGTTTCACAGAATTGCCTAGGTGAGAGTAGCAGTAGGTGAGAGCGAAATAGCTGGATAGCCAGCACATGTGATTAGGCCTGATGTATGTCATATGGTCTAAAACGCACTGGGTTTCTAGTGTTATTCACATGTTATTCCTAACTGAAATAATAAAAAAGAAAGTGAATTAGCACTGCGCACCTCTTTCCAAAGCTGAGACTGGTATGTGGTGCTTCACCAACTTACACTGTACGCTTACTCTCGTTTTAAGGAGGTATAATATTTATCTGACATCCTTAGGTTTTCAGCCCGCACAATACCACTGATGATTAGAAATGGCAGGATATCATTTTTTCTGATCCGGTATTAAAATTCTGAGTATCTGTCAACACCGATACCAATCGATATTTTTTCCCCTTTATCAAGTACTAAGCATTAAATGACACATTTGCATTAATGCATTTCGATGAACATAGCAAACTATCAGCATTTACTGTAGTGTTGCGGTGGCATTTACTATGCAAATAGGAAACTTAATGGTCGTGTTGCTCAAGCTGAGCCGCTACGCTACAGGACGAAATCCGCGGCCAACACCATTTACACAAGCCTGCTTCTTTGATTTATTCAGTTACAGCTCTCACAAAAATGAGCAGAAATATTTCTTAAAGTGCAAATTGTGCAATCTGTTGCCAAATGAAATATAATAATGAAATCAATCATAAAAGTATCACTGTATATCCCAACTCACCATTTATAGTGCAAAAGTACACTCAAGGCTCCAGTACAACATATACAATGGAGCACAGATAAAATTTTTAAGTGGCAATTAACCAAATTTTAGAAGGAATGCAAGTCTGGAGACCTATTTTGCATTAATTTTACTGTGTTCGGACTTGCGAAAAATCAGCATTAGCCTTACATACATGGCACTCTGTAGTTTTGCTTTTTTCTTCCTTCAGCGTAAAGTACAGTAACTGCATTGGACAGCTGTGACACACATGCATTGCTGAATGATTCATCATGTGACCCTCCCTTCCTTTTACGGTATGTCCCGCTATGGCTACAAGCATTTTCGTGATTTTTCAGGCTAGATTTATATCTGATGGAAAATCGGATCAGATTCTCACTTCACCGCCCCCGATACCCGGATCCAGCATTTTTTATAGTTGGATGCTGTTGATGAAACCGTCCCTCGACAATTTACTACCAGTAGCGATCTTTGGGCTGATTTAGTATTTAGTGTAAATTTTCAGCTTATTTAGGTGGCTTTTTGGGCCTGCAGCGGCCCCCCCCCCCCCCCCCCACTGCCCAACCCCACCTGGGTAGCTTGTATCGTGGCACTCCAAGGCTGAGAGAGAGTTCCAGGAGGACATTTTCCGAGAAGCACTGTTCATAACGATAAGCAGGCTGAGAATCGCTTGAAGTTTCTTGGAGTCTTCTGTGCAAATTCTCTCTGTGCCTCAGCTACTCCCCAGAGTCACCAGTAGTAACTGCTAGAGGTACGGCAGACATTAGACAGACACTTCTACATGTGCGCACCTTACACAGATCCACACATCTCCTTGATCTCTGCCCACCACTCTGTCTTTAGCAAACATTTCCCTCAAGCAGGAAACTAATCTAGGACAAGTATTCCCTATTGATTTTTCTCCTTGATCTAATCGCTTCCTTTTCCTTGCTCTTTTTTCATTTTTTTCTCTCCTGTCACTTCTAAAACCTAATTTGTTCTAATAATACTAAGTGGCAAAGACCTCAGCAAGGATATAGCAGCATGAGTAATTTACCATGACAGGCATAGCAAATTAGAACAAAACAGAACAGATACTAATGTTATGTAGTGGTACCTATCAATCAAAAGAGAATTAATTTAACATAATTATATATAAAACTGCTGCAAATGATCTTCTCTGAATGAAAGAATATAAAATTTTTCCCAATACTGCACCCCTTTTCCATTTTTTGATTACAAAAAATGATTAAGCACCTTTGAAACGACTTGTTTATAGTAATGTTAAATGCTAAATGAATCTGATTTGATGGAATTCAAGCAACTTCTCGATTAAATGATTATTGCTGCCACTGGTTGTTTGTAATTAGTAGCAGAAAATGAGTTGGAGAATAAGGATAGATAAGATGCTACATATGATTGTGAATTGCATAAAAATTGTTGCTAACCCTTCATGAGAAAAGGCTATTATATTACATTAATTTTGGTGTCAACATAAGGTGTCATGAAAAGAAAGTGATCAAAGATGACTGGTGATTGATGTTCAGTCAATAAAACTGAATGTATGACATTTTGCAGATCCCCTCTAAAGCAGCTTTACATCTTTGCCTGTTTCTGCACTCTGCAGCTATTGCCTAAAACCTCCAGTATTCAAATAAAAAAATGTCCTTAAAACACAACACCAGTTGCCAAACATTTAAAGTTTGATAGAGATGTAAGACGCACCCAGTAATCTTGACCAGCAGGTTTTCATCTAGGTTCCTCATGAAAGCAGAAACTTTCCAAGCAGAATTAACTTTAACACAAAATACAACACAAATCACACCCGGAAAGGAACTTGCAACCTCAGACTGATCCACTGTGAGTGTCAGTCTTTGTTTATGGCAACAATCCTCCACCAGTGATTCAAACGACAGGTAGGTAGATGTCAGTCACTTCAAACCAAGGCCTAATCTTAGCAAAGTCTCAGCAACCCAAATTACAAGCAATGCCAAAGATCTTCTGCCACCCCATTTACTTACTGCTGTTTTCTGTTCATGATAAGTAACATTTCATATACAGGGGTGTATATCTGTATATATTCCCATATATGGCAGACCCTATATACCATTCTGTTTTCTGTCATGCATGAGTCACTAATGTTAACATGAAACAGTTGGATGAATCTTTCAATCAAGCAAACAAATCAGTCAAAGCACAAGAGGAACCGAATTATTTAGCCAAGCACAGGAGCCTTTCAGTTGGAAGCAGTTTGTAAAACCTGAAGTAGCTCATAATGTCCCTCCTGACATGGATTATCTGGTCACACTTTACCTCCAGTTCTTCAAAGGTCTTCTCCAAGGCATTCAGTTAACTGATGAAATGACAAAATCCACCCAACCATGCCTGGGAACGTCTGTACATCTTTGGATGACTGGGGTCATGGCGGCCTCCCTTTTGTGAGATTTAGCCTCATTGCCATCTGGTGTCACCACATGTCCTAGAAATGCCATGAACTTCCGGGAAAGAATCACACTGAGTCTAGATGAGTGAAAATAGCTTGTGTTTGAGGTGCCTCTTCTCAGAACTGGGGTACACCACAGTACACAGTACACATATTATCAATGCTGACAAACCAGTATTTACCTTTAAATGTCGTTCAGTACTTCTTCTAGGATGTGTTGTGAAGTTCCCCCCAAAGTTCTGTCACACTGTCCTGCAGGGGGATCTTTAGATATGCAATAAAGCAGATGTGACTGTAGACTGTAGCTAAAGAGAATCTGAACTTTGGAGCAGGTTTATTACAAAATAATACCTGACATTTACATTTCAATAATTTTTGGTACCAAAAATTATTAAATGATCCAAAAAAGTAGTGCGAAAATATAAAAAAATATCACTGATAAGGTAAATATCTGTTGTCATTTAATGATGAGGAAAATATTCATTTCAACTGTAAACTTGGCAATACTTCTGTATTTATGATCCAATACAGTACAATCCCGTTATAACGGACTTTAAGTGATCTGGCAAAACAGTCCATTCTATCCAAAGTCTGTTATATCCAGAGTTGCTTTATGCCCAGAACACAACTACAGGACACCATTTACTCATGCCACACCCCAGCAGATTATTATATTGTACATGTAGTAATCCAACTTTACCTGACTGTGGGAAGTATATATGGCCTATAAGTGGTTATACTGTATATGTATGGTACAGTAGTAACCTTGACCTCATTGCTTACTGCATCCCTCCAGCTGCGAGCATTGTCTGCTGACGCACAGCGCGCCTGGTGATGGACAGCCACACAGACCAATTGCCTGCTGTTACGACATGCCTATTTATAGAGTGTGACTATTAATAATCCCGACTACATATCTGCGCTGGATATCACCGGCACGCCACGCGCCTTGTAGCCGAACAAAACTACAGTACAGCTAAAAGTGGCCGTGGGGACCAAATTATTTGTCCGTTATAAGTGAAATTCTGTTATATGCGAGTCCACTATATCCGATGCCAACGGGACTAGCGGACCTCGTCTGTTATAAACGATATTCCGTTATAAGCGAATTCGCTATAACAGGATTTTACTGTACCTGTATTCTTACAGGTACATTGTGCAGTAGCTGGGGATACTTGGGGACAGTGGTGGTTCTAGCTGAATGGTACCCTGGATGCCCCCCCCCCAACAACAAGTTGTGCGTTTATCCACTAGTCCCACCCCCTTCACCATCTCATACTTCTGAGGCTGGTAGCCTGCTTAGCTCACAAATTACAGTACAATCAGGTTCCCCACTTCCACAAAGTTAATTGACCCACAAGGTGACATGATATCATTGACACAACGTGCAAATGAGTGATAGAAAACCGATGGTGCAAATGTCACAACCGATTTTTTGTGAGTGGCGCCCCCGGCGAGATGCCAAACATTTCCATTGAGTTTCAGGGTAAACTTGTTCTGTTTGCGTGATGAACAGAAAAGAGATTTCCACTAACAACCGCGAAATGTATCACCTCCCTCCCCTGTCCATATTACTAAGCTTGGTCATTTTCAAATACACATAAACAAAGGGGATGGGTACATAACATCGGACTGTAAACTTCATGAAACATTAAGTGAAGTGAAAATTTATTTTTCATTCGCACAAGTAGGCCTACAGTCATGACTCCGTTAACCGCGTCCCAAGTAACGGCGTCGCACTTTGATGACAGAGCAGGATTGAGATACAATAGATGAAGTCAAATACCATCTAAACGCCACTGTAAGCAGTCATAAAACTTATTTTAAAATGACAAATATTAATTTTAATTTTAATATTTAACATATATGTAACGCCTGCTCTCGCCCTGGGCAGCTACAGCGTTAGGGTTCCTCTCAGCCAGTAACGCCTGCTCTCGCCCTGGGCAGCTACAGCGTTAGGGTTCCTCTCAGCCACTAATGCCTGCTCTCACCCTGGGCAGCTACAGGGTGGAGCTCAGTGAATGAGGCTAAATGAAGCTCGCAGTCCACTTGCTGAAAGAAGCAGGTATCTGACAGGGCCGATGCATCTTGGGCCTTTTAAACCCCTGCTGATTAAAACAGCTAAAAACCAGCTTACACTGGTTTTAGCTGGTCTAAGATGGTCCTTAGATGGTCATATCCCATGTATGGCATGACCAGCTAAACTAGCTACAATGACCATCATAAACTAGTATGACCAGCTAAACTATTAAAAGTCAGGTGAAAACATACCTTGAGCTGGTCAACCATCATAAGCTGGTTCTTCCTGCAGGGGTGGGATTGTACGCAGTTCAGAGCGCTGCTTGATTCTGCCCAGATACCGCCGCAAACGCGGGTCTCCGGTAGGTGTGATAACAGCCACCCGACACTCTGTGCTGAAACAGCCTCGTGATGAATTCCTCAGAGCCTGCAATGCTACCAAAGCGCTGAGAACAAGCCCTATAATGTGCTAAAGGATTTATGTCACTCTCTACAAATATCTCACACGCGTATTTAATGAAATAAATCACATGCCTAAGTGGATGGAAGGCTGTGAAGCTGGATTTATTATGATACCTACTTGGACGGCATACTGTAGTAAGGCAGAGACTGGCAGACATGCGGGCTGCTCCTTTGTTTGTTCTATTATTTAAATGTTGCCCTAAGACTGCGTATTCAGCGGTGGAGACGTGCTGCAGAAGGAACAATTTACAGATACGTCTCCCTGAAATCTCTAATCCTGTGATGGATGAGAGCAGTGAAAAGGTGACGCAGACAACCTGAACCACACTCAACCGTTTATACAGCCTCTGAATTACAGACTGTTCGCCAGGAGGCTGCCCTCTGCAGGAATATGTGGCCAAGTCAGGTCTACAAATGCTATTTAAAGTGAGAATTTACCCATGTGGTTAAGGAAGGAATGAAGTGATGCACTCAAAGGAGCCGTTTGCTGTGTTTGTCATGGCTGCTCCTCAGGATTCGTGCGGTTCCGCCCTCCATCACCAAGACTACAGAGTTCATCATTCACCCAACCTCCAGCTGTTGGTCCTGGTCAGAATCCCTGAGGGGCCTGCAGCCTACCTGCAGCCGGGGCTACAGCCTCAAGGGGAAGCCAGTCCCTCACACATGCACAAGCTACCGGCAACTTAGGGACACCAGTTCATCTAACTGCATATTTTTGGACTTTGGGACGAAACCACAGTACTCAAACCCATGTGATATGCGAAGAGCGTGCAGACGCCACTTACAGAGCAGGGCTGGCCTGCAAGCCTCCAACCTGAATACAAATTTAATATTAACTTAAGATAATTTTTTTCCTAGGACAGAACAACTGCAACCCTATCTAGCTTGTCCCCTGCCTTTTCCCCGTGATTCCTGGTATCTGGTGTTGGGAAAGTGTTTATGAATGGATGGATGGATGGATGGATCCTATCTTTCTTTCCTCACTGTCTTTCATTCACACATCCCTTTCAGGTTCCCCAGTTTGTCTTTTGCAGGAGCAGCAAGTCTGGGTGTCTGTTAAGGGTGTAGATTTGGCTCTGTGCAGTAGGGACATGTCCCTACCAATACCGCGGGAGTACCGTGTGTGTTTATGATAATCCATATCAATGATGAAACCAAGCCTGCAGTCATGTGTTAAGGGCTGAAATCCTGCATCCTGAGTCGCAGTCACAGCCGGGGCCCTGCTGGGACACGCCTACCTTCAGCAGGCCTGTTAAAATGGTAAGTGACTAACACAATAAAACACTGAGCCTAGATGAAACATTAAACTGCCCAGTTTTCCCTGCCTCCTGAATTTACATTCCATGTCAGTCTGCTGCTTACGGCGAGACGGATGGGCCCGACCTGAGCCTTTCCATTCTCTACAGAAAGCGCACTGCTAATCAGAACACTGAGGAGTAATCAGATGCTGCTGGCGGTGGGGCTAATGATCGAAAGCTGACTGACATCACACGCACATCTAATTAGATTCTGTCCTGGCGTCTGTGACTGGTATACCAATCCGCCACGCCTGCAATCCACCAAACCCCCGGCCAGGACCAGCAGAACACCCCCACGAAAGCAATCAAGCCGGAGTGATTTATATCCTAGATGATGGACAGCAGGCAGAATTGTGACACGGGGCTGTTCATGACAATGATCTGCTTTTGAGATGCCTGTTGATTCAGTTTGGACCTCTCATGAAGGCAAACACAGTCAGGGTGGGTCAGGTGACCTGGAGGGAGGGGTCTGTGTGTCATTGGTTTCCTTAGGGCAAACGGTACAAGAATCTGCATGTGCATCATTGCATTAATCTTCCCCAGATGGACATGCAAATTCCAAATATGCAGAACTAGGTCTGGGGTCAAATCCACAATGCCGCCGGCATCTCATCACAATACGTCCTATGCCACCATGCCACCTTGGCTTTAAATGCAGCACCAGACCACATGTCCACCAGCGGCAATGTAATATTAATACCTGCATAGCTATGCCCTAGCCACAGCGTATTGGTTCAGCCCAGCAGCAACCAACAAAACACCATCAGGCAGAATCTTCATCTGGTGTTGTTTTGTTTTCTGTTTTTTTGTTTTGTTTGTTTGTTTTGAAAAGTAAAAACATCCATCGGTGCAGTTGTTGGCAGTTGGATAATGAATGAAAGAAAACAATAAGCTACAAAAATTAAAAAGCAAGTTAAATATCAAAACCCTTCTAAAACTTAAAGAACCCAACTCAGCAGCAAACAAACCCAAGCTAGGCCCAGATCTATTGGGCTGTAGCAGTAGCTGCCCGTATCCTGGCCCCATCTGCTCTCCAGAGGTGGCAATTTCAGGTCCAGAAAGTAAAAATCCAGATCAGGATTTTGTTTCGACCAACCAGCTCTGCTGCTCTCCTCGGAGGAGCTTCGCCTCCCAGTTATACTCATAGCCCCTCCCCCAAAGACAGTTAGAGCAGATTAAAATCAACCAATTCATATGTCATAGCTGTTGCTAACATATTCCACTCAGTACCACACTAAAATAGAAGCAATTTTAAAATCCTAAACCCTCCTATAAGGCATTTTTTTGTTAACCAGCAACCCCCATCTGTGGCAGATTCATCTCTGTACATCCCATACTCCATAAAGCCAGCTGGAAAATCCCCATTCTTATTTGACAGTCCAAAGCAAGACTCAACATAAAGGTAAAATATGAACTCAACATGAAGGTAGTTCAAAATGTAGCCATTCTGTCATTTATCTGCCTCAGCAAAGTTATACAATTATTTACGCTGTATCCTTTTCCATCTCCCTTTAACATGTCTAAATAGACAGCAACAACTCCATCAACATCAAGGGAAACGGTGCACATGGTGTCTGTGAGCTCTGCAAAATGTACCCTCCGCCCTGCTCCCCACTGTAGAGGGAATAGACCATCCCAGTGACAAGCAGGACAATTACTCACACAGAGGAGCATCACTCTAGAGGTGAACACTCTCAATCATTCCCCTCCCCTTGTCATAGGAATGGTTCTGGCGTTTGGATTAGACTGCACCATGGACCACTGGACATGTGTTCTGCTGGACACAGCACATGGCACCAACTTGGTCCTTTTACTCAAAACCAGTATAAGCAGCAGAAGAATTCATCGACAGGGGGTTACATCCGGGGTGCATTTTCCAGTGGGCCACGCTCACTCACCATTTGGCAAACTGAACTTTGTATACAATGAAGAGAAGGCCTGTCAATGTGCATCAGCATTCTCTACATAAGCCTGTCTGTAGTCTCCACAAGGCTACACAGTGCCACCTCCTGGAAGATTCAGAGCAGAGCCTTACGCATGCGCACCATCACTCACTGAGCAAGTGCTTCGGCGTTTCAGCGCTCCCCTTCTTCTTGTTTTTCTAAACAGCTCCCCCAGATGAAATCCACAGGAAATCTCATCTCTCGCGGTTGCTTGTCCCAGTTCCCAATTTCAAAGGTAACCTCGACACCCATTAATACCTGGTGGTGGGTGGGAGGAGTCCAAAACGCCTAGAAGGCAGCAACATGGTGTTTCTCAAAACAAAGGTCAACTGCAGTTAAGCTCTAATTAATCACGTCAGGAGGGCAAAGAGGTGTGACAGACAATACTACCGTCATTTAATGTAACTATGGAAACCATGTGAATTTCTATCAGGCTTTCTCCCTGGTTTGGTAAGATTCCTTTGTAGACATATATTGTGTGAATCATGAGAAGTGATTAAACATGTCAAAAAAAACACGTCATTTTGTTTCATGCTTTGAAAGAAATCACATATGAGCAATTAGCAGTCTGACGAGTTTTCTTAACTAAATGAGGCACTCCGAGTGTTTTAGGAAACCAGAACCAGAAGTAAGGAAAATCACACCAATCTCTGCCAACTGACATGGAAAGGCAATACAAGTGTGTAATATTTCGATAGTGATTTGATCATGTCAGACAGGGCTTTGAAACCTGTTCCTTAATCTCTCACAAGTCTACACTGCTTTTTAAAATGAGTTTCTGGGTGATATGGTGAGGTTTTGACACGTAGCTGAGGTCTAGCGCAGTCTGACCAATGTCTTGAATATGGCTCTGAGCCAAATCCACTTTCATTCATACTTATTATAAATGTTTGAAGCTTTGTCTTTTGTGAAGGGAACCAGCATGACGTCATGTATGCTGCACTGTCATAAGAGCATAAGAACATAAGAGATTTACAAACGAGAGGAGGCCATTCGGCCCATCCATGACTAATAGCTCAGAGTTGTTAAAATCTTATCCAGCTCAGATTTAAAGGAACCCAGGGTTTTAGCTTGCGCTACACTAACAGGAAGACTGTCCATTTATCCCAGTTTCTCCTTGCGTGCCTCAGTGGGCTCAGCGTCTGTGTCTGTGACCAGAAGTTTGCCGGTTGATCAAGACTGTTAACCCCCAGCTTCAGAGGTGTTGCTGCGTTTTTTCTGTACTGTGACCCCCCCCCAAGCTCACTCGCACCTGTATATGTGTGTCATGGAGAGCAAGATGGGGTAGCAGGAAAGAAAATTTCCCCACGGGGTTAATAAAATAGCACTATTCTATATCCCCAGTAGAGATAGGAAATGAAACGCTGAATTACCCCCCCCTCCAGCCATGCACCCCTTTCCTGTCACTGATGCCCTATACACAGCCCTGACAGACAACCCCCTGCCGAACAGCAGTCGGACAGAAACAGGCCTAACGGTCACATCCAGATGTTGGATCCAAAAAGACTCCACAGGCATCATCAATCAAATACAGAGCGCAGACATCATCAGACATGTGCTAGGTCACTCCATCTTAGAGAGGAAAGATAATGCCAATTAAAATTGAAATTCGGGCTTGTAAGCCTAGATTGATTCTTGTTTATTGTCGGTATTTTTCCTACTGACTACTTAATTTTGCTAAATAATTATTATGTGTTCTGATCGTACAAAGATTCTTACAACTGACTGATTCTTAGTTTTAGGAAACAAGTCAAAGGCAAGTTTCAGGTGCTTGCAAGCAAAAATAGGCTCTTGGAGGGAAAATGCAGCAGTGGCAGAATTATTATATTTATAGTTGTGCTGAGATAAGCAGTTATTGATTTATTGATTATATTCTACTCTAGGAAGGACAGCCAGCCAACAGTCTATTCACACATCCATCTTTAAAATGCTTATCTGGTGCAGGGCCACCGAAAGCCTGGAGACAGATCACAGGATCTCTGCTGAGGGAATTTACAAACGTTATCACCACTACTGTTTACATTCCCCTCTCTGGGAATGCAGAAGCGGCGTGTGATGTCATCCACTCTGTAACCACGGGTTTACAAACAAAATACCCCGGTGCCTTCATTATTATTGACAGGAGATTTTAACCATGTCTCCCTCTCTTCCACACTTTGAGAGGCTGGTGATGCAGCACCTGCAACAGACCATCAATGTGGCTGACGGCTCCCACCAGTACGCATACAGGTGGAACCGGTCCACAGCAGACCCCATCTCTGCTGTGATACACCAGGCCCTCTCTCGTGTGGAGAATAAGGACTCCCACCAGTACGCATACAGGCGGAACCGGTCCACAGCAGACCCCATCTCTGCTGTGATACACCAGGCCCTCTCTCACGTGGAGAATAAGGACTCCTACGTTAGGCTGCTGTTTCTGGATTTTAGCTCTGTATTCAATACCATCATTCCACAGAAGCTCATGACCAAGCTGACAGCATCAGGTACCTCCTCATATCTGTGTAACTGGGTCCTGGATTTCCTGATCTGCAGGCCACAGAGAGTAAGGATCAATAATAACATGTCCTCCACTATCCTCCTGAGCAATGGCTCCCCCCAGGCCTGCGTGCTCAGCCCACTACTGTACACACTAATGACAAATGACTGCAGAGCTCACTACAACAACAACCTCGTGGTGAAGTTTGCAGATGACACAGCAGTGACAGGACGCATCACCTATGGGGATGAAGCTGCGTACAGGCTGGAGGTGGAGGACCTGATACGGTGGTGGAAGGACAACAACCTCATCCTCAACATCCAGAAGGACTAAGAAGATGGTCGTGGATTTCTGCAGAACTGGCACCCCCCCCCCCTTTACATACATGGAGCCACAGTGGAGATGGTCACCTCTGTCAAGTACCTTGGGGTACAACTCACCAACACCCTCACCTGGTGCCCCAAGACCACAGCTGTCATTAAGAAGGCCCACCAGCGCCTCTATTTTTTGAGGAAGCTGAAAAGAGCAGGACTGGTGGCTGATGTCCTCAGGTACTTTTACAGCTGTGTGGTGGAGAGTGTCCTGACCCCCTGCTTGACTGTGTGGTATGGCAGCTGCACCGTGGCAGCGAAGGAGGCGCTACAGAGGGTGGTGAAATCTGCCCAAAGGACCATCGGGTGCAGCTTACCACCCATCGGGGACACTTACATCACTAGATGCAGGGAAAAAGCCTCCTGCATCCTTCATGACCCGACCCACCCTGCACATGAACTATTCACCCCCCTGCCATCAGGAAGGAAGCTGCGCTGCATCCTTCATGACCCCACCCACCCTGCACATGAACTGTTCATCCCCCTGCCGTCAGGAAGGAAGCTGCGCTGCATCCTTCATGACCCCACCCACCCTGCACATGAACTGTTCCGCCCCCTGCCGTCGGGAAGGAGGCTGCGCTGCATCCGAGCAAAAACTTTCAGACTGAAGAACAGCTTCTATCCAGCTGCAGTCAGACTGTTAAAATGCTCCACCACCCAAGTACATTTTGTACTATGATTACTTGCCCCGATGTCACTCTGTCACAGTTTGTTAAATGCAACTCAAGAGAAAACAGGAGTCTAGACTTGCTGTATACAAATGTAAAAGATGCTAACAATTCGACTGCCCTGTATGCACCACAGGTTGAGGACATTGATGGCCTAACAGACTGGGTCTCTGAGTACATCATGTTCTGTTTAGACAATTCCATTCCCACTAGAGAGGTCCGCTGCTACACTAACAACAAACCCTGGGTTACCATCAATCTGAAGGCCCTACTCACCGAAAAGAACTCAAGCGGCTACAAAGAGAGCTGAAACACGGATTCAAGGAGTGTAAGGACACCTACAGGGGGAAACTAGAGGAGAGACTGGAGAAGAACAATGTCAGGGACATATACAAGGGGATGAGGAGATCATCGGCAGCTGAGGGGGGTCTACAACAAGCTAATGACTTAAACCAGTTTTTCAACAGGTTTGACTCTAGCTCCCCCGCCCTCAGTGAGCCCCCTACTGCTCCTCTGAACCAAAACCGCAGAACACTCTCACATCCCCCACAGCCACCAACTCTTGCAACAGACACCACTTTGCTCCACCCCAGTAAGCCCAACCCCCCACTCCCATTCCCACACTCTATTGACTTTACTTCACCCCCCACCCCTGTTCTGACACCCACTACAGACTCTACGTCAGACTCTGCCACATCCCCCCGCCTGCCAGCCTGGATTCACAGCCAGCCAGATGAGAAGAGAGCTGGAAAGGCTTCTGGACCAGACGGCATCAGCCCTCGTGTGGTGCCAGGTTCCTGAGCCCAGGAAGGGACATCCTGTACCGCCAAACGACTACAGACCCATAGCACTACCCTCTCACGTAATGAAGGTCATGGAGAGGCTGGTCTTGTCATACCTCAGACCACTAGTGCGCTCATCACAAGACCCTCTGCAGTTTGCATACCAGCCCCATGTGGGTGTGGAGGATGCAGTAATATATTTGTTGCAGAAGCCATACTCCTGCCTGGACAGACCCAACGCCACAGTTAGCCTCATGTTCTTTGACTTATGCAGCACCTTTAATACCATCCAGCCCAGCCTGCAGGTGGAGGCTGCCCAGGTCACATGGACTGGCCGCTATCTGACAGGCAGACCACAGTCTATGGGACTTCGGGGCTGTGTGTCTGACCTTCTCATAAGTTACATCGGGGCCCCCCAGGGCACTGTGCTATCTCACTTCCTTTTCACCACCTATACTGCAGACTGTAAGTACTGCACTGAGTCATGTCATCTGCTGGAATTTTCCAATGACAAGGCCAAAGTTGGGTGTGTGGAGAGTGGACAGGAGGATGAATGCAGGGACCTGGCCGACCGCTTTGTGAGGTGGTGTGGGGAGAATCAGCTACAGTTGAACATGACACAGACAAAGGAGATTTTGGTGGATTTCAGCAAGAATAAGTCCCCGCCCTCCCCAGTCTGCATTGGTGGGACAGATGTGGAAATTGTGACATCATACAGGTGTCTGGGTGTTCAACTGGACAATAAGCTAGAATGGTCCACCAACACGGAGGCTGTGTACAAGAAGGGCCTGAACTGGCTTTATTCTCTGAGGAGGCTCAGGTCCTTCAGTGTATGTAAAAGGATGCTACTAATGTTTCATCAGTCTATTGTTGCGAGTTGCTATGGTGTGCTGGGGAGCATCAAAGCAAAGGAAGGGAGCAGACTGAACAAACTCATTAGGGAGGCCGAGTCTGCTGTCGGCTCCAAGCTTGTCAGTGTGGAGGAGGGGGCCAGGGGCAGAATACTGGCGAAGCTGCTGGCAATTATGGGCAATGCCTCTCACCCCCTCCATAAAACAATAGAGAAACTCTATAACTTCACCAATCGACTCATTCAAACTGCTGCATTAAGGAACGATACAGGAAATCATTCCTGCCCAGTGCTATTAGACTCTATAACTCAACTGCCCATGACACACCTGTGGTGACCAAACTGGACTAGTTACGTCTATTGGCTTTTTGTCTATTGCACCATGTCTATTGCAGTATCCAATTCAGTATTTTATCATTTTATTGCATTTTATTTTATTATATTTTATTTAGTCTTATTTTAATTTGTTATTGTATTGTATTGTCTTGTAATGTTATGATGTCATTTAAATGTAGCTCCCTGGTATGACTACTTAATTTTGCTCCAGGGATTAATAAAGTCATCCATCCATCCATCCATCCATCCATCCATCCATCCATCCATCCATCCATCTATCTATCAAGGATATACAGTACAGGACATAAGGCCTTGGATGGGATGCCAGTCCATCACAGGGCATGCACACATGCACACACACACGCGCTAGCTATGGGCAGTTCAGAGATACTAATTTTTGTAACATGGTTTAGCATTACAGGAAGAAACTGGAGTTAAGAAATTGGTTTGGCATCGATTCAGCTTCAGCCCAGAAGTACCACTGACACATGTACTTGTAGCTGACAAACTCACAGATTCAAAAGAAGTTTTATTTTGCTCGTTCTGAAATGACAGGAACAGTTACGTGATTGCTAGCATGTGCTCTTTATTTGCACCCTGTAAGCTGGATCCTCTTGGGACTTTTGGGCAAGCAAAGAGACGAAAAATACGTGGACATTTGCCTTAGTCCTTTGAATGACTTCGTAATGTTTCTATGTGGTTTCATTAACCTTTGCTGTTGTTTATAAAGCTAGAGTAATTTCACACCTTGTTTCTTCCTCTTAAAATTCTAATCAGTGTTTGAATGAGTTAACTGTGCTTCAAATGTGCTGATGTACTCGTATTGCAACAGAGTAAGTCAGACATTTGTGCCAAGGTGATTTCAGCATTCTCCTGCTCCTATTCCACAAGCCAAACCTCAATAATCTCAACGGTTCTTAGCATGTGAAAACAAACATGACTACTTCACATGTTACTAATAGTAACCCACACTTATTGTTAGGTTTGTGAAATATTAACAAAGGGTTCACTTTTATTTAACTCAAGAGGAGACACATGCTTGACTACACAGTGAAAAGAGTGCGATAATCACAGTAGAGTTTACATTGTCAGATCCTTCCTTGCCTGTCACATGCCTACAGGTTGTAATTTGTCCAGTACTTATGTATGTACCACTCATTTGCTTTTAATATTATGACACAGTGTTTTGGAGAACAGCAGTCCTGGTCATGGAAAAGTAGATGTCTGAGTCTTACACATATGGGATAGTCTGAAAATACTTATATTGAGACTTAAAACTTAAAAACTTAAAGGCAAGAAAACCAGCTGAGTGCTGTTGAGGTGGGGGAAGGCGTTGACACGTTTGTTGAACTCTCCGCAGAAATGAGAACTTTGCTCAGTTACTGGCAAAGATTACCGCCGCCTTAAAAGCCATCTGACTGTCAGTTGCTGTAGAGGATTCTCCATAAAGCTGAGAGGCACTTCTCCAAATGTGGAAGTCAAATAAAGACGCAGCTTGGAGGCCAGCCAGCAGCACTCGGCAGAGAATTCAGGATGCCTTTCTCTACTGCACCGGCGACATGGCCGAGTTCCGGAAACTCATGGATGGTATGTGAGATAGTCATTTTATATAAGCCCATAAAACCCAGAAAAGCCTGTAAAAGGGTACTTAGGACAGATTACATGGAATATAAGCAGGAAAAGTGGTTTCAAGTACATTTTAAATAGAATTCATTATTTTCACAAGATGACAGCAAGGAAGACTGCATAACAGTGCATATGTCAGACTGCACTCTCTCTCTCTCTCTCTCTGTCTATCTATCTATTTGAATAAAAATAAGAATAATGACAAAAAGATAATTGTGTTTTTCTAATGACTGCAGGGAAATGTTCGAAAAAGGCCACCGACAACATTAACACCCTATAAACTTGTATGAACATGACCATACAAGATAATTCAGAGTATACCTGCTCTTACAGTCTATCACCTTCCAGTCCTTTTCAGTCCTTGATTGTGATCAGCTTAGTCAATCCGAAACTTACCAAGGCCACGTTTACCGAAACTGTATGTTTGAAATGAATTTTCTCACATATGAGGTTTGCAAGCCTCAGTGGTGAAAGGTAACAGAGAGTGTGAGACAGTTCAGACCAAACGGTGCTTCCTGAGGTGTCTTTTTGGTGACGTTTGAATGCAGGAAGAGGTTCGCAAGGTTCTAAAAGTGAGGCAAATTGCACATTACAAACAGTCAGTCTTGCTTTTGCAAAACAGAACAGCAAAATGTGGTCCAGGGCAGAGCTGCAATGCAATGAAATAGCTGTCAGCAAAGGGCTGTTAACAGTTAAGAATGTTTCCTTCTAACACTGAGGCTCAGTTGCCTTGCGGTGGCCTTCTGAAGTGGCCTTGTAAATGGTATTCCAATAAAATATCACCCTTCGTCATAAATGTATATAATGTAGTTTCTTGGACTTATAGACAAACACATCAGCTCCTAGCCTACATTGATGAAAAAGACACTTTTTGCTAAATGACATTCAATAAAGAAAATAAGAGCGTTTTATTTATTAAAACTCCACAGCTCCTCATTGCACCTAGGTCAGGATTGATCTGCGTCACCAACCAAACGTTACTAAGACATTTTACAATGATTCTTGCTGATAGATGTGTTTATCGCCAAAACAGGAAACACTGTTAATTTGGCATGTCAGTTTCTACACAAGGATAAATGTGCTCCTTCACCTCGATGTTCCTCAGAAAAGCCCTTTGCGATGCAGTTGGTGGAATGGAGTCTCCGTGGCATGGCGCAAGTCATCATGGTGGACAACCCCCTGAGCGGAGTCCTGGTCCTGGCCGCCCTGCTCTTGGAGAACCCCTGGCAGGCGGTCCTGGGAATTCTGGGCTTGCTGGCATCCACCTTCACTGCCATCATCATCGGGCTGGACAGGTGCCAGGCCTCCTGCTGACTTCTGCACAGTAACTAAACCCAAAACTCCGCCATAGCTGGCAGAGAACGGCATGCTGACGCCCACAGCCCAGCAGCTATAGTTCTCTGAATAGAGATTTCATTTTACCATATATGCCATGTTTCTGGAAACACAAGGGGTGATATTGAAGCTCAGTGGGTTTCATACCTCCAGCCCTGGGTGTTTAATTACCTTATATATATAAAATAAAAGGCATCTATACCTTTGTTGCACACAATTTACTGGCCTCAGTCGATTCATGTCAGTTCCCTTCATACAGCTGAAATTTATTTTAGTCTCATTTAATTTCATTTTATATAATTTGACATAACACATCACGGTAACACTTTACTTAAAGAAGTCATGTGTTTAAGGGTATTTAAGTGCAAGCTGTTCGTAAGTCAGAAGTTCTTATCCTAGGGACGGCCTGTTATCCTGCCCAGCCCGCCCTGCCTGTCTTGCCTGTCTGCTCCCTGTGCTTCCCTTCAGTGTGGCTCTAAACTAGTTGTGCCTGGAGCTCGTTAGTCTCACCTCTCATTCCTGCCCTCCTGTTAACCAGCTATAGCTGCCTTGCGTTTGATCCCTTGTTAGTCAGATAAATCTCCCAGTCTTGTGCTCCCTCTTCAGCCATTGTTACATGTCAGTGTTTGTGCACCTGCCTATCTATCGTAATAAACACCCTTACATGGGCTCTGTTGGAATACAGCCTGCTTTTGGGTCGTGCCTTGTTTTGGCAACGTGACACCTGTAATATTAATATGTAATATGTATTTTTAATGAGTCTGATGGTGAGGGAGTCCCATTCACGACCTGTAACAGTAGCATGACGACATACACTGACATGACTGCACATACACATGCAGGAAGCATGGGGGTGTTGAGTCAGACACTGGCACAGGCCTGCTTTGGCACCTACTAACGCAGGGTATCGGGAGCCATATGCTCAGGCCCACAAGCTGCTGGGTATTTTTAACAATAGTAAACATAGTAAGACAATATGAATCTGTTTTTACCCAAACAGGCCAATCATGTAAAACTGAAAAAGTGATTTAGAAATATAGCTGTAACTGGCATGTTACAAATATGTTTTATACTTACGCTAGAGAACAAAAGAAGAAGCATTTGAGTTTTGCATGTTGTGTGACGCACCGGTATTCGGTCCAGGATACAGCCCTGCATTGTGCCCTGAATTTCCTCTACAGGCACCAGACCTACTGCCACTCAGAATTGTCTGTATGCTTGTTATATATTATCTGCTTCACTTGTACGTCACCGTGGACAAAAGCACCTGCCAAATAAATAAATGTAAATGCAGCTGAGAGTGAATGAATGAATGGACTCGTCCGCCTGAGCTAGCCCTGTCTTGCAATCTTTCCCTAAGTTACCAAGCATTATTAATATCAGTTGAATCATCTTGAAATTATTTCAACAGAGTACTAATTTTGGCATCCCCTCTCTGAGTGTCCATGTACTCTTGTGTCAGCACTGAGGTGACCAGGGGTCTCCATGGCTGCAATGGGATGTTGGTGACACTCCTCATGGGAGTCTTCAGCTCCAGCGGGGACTGGCACTGGTGGCTGCTGGTGCCGGGATGTCTGGCCGCAGCCACATGGTGAGTCACTCGGACTCGCAGACATGATGAAAATGAATAACAAAGAGATTTTCACACTAAAGTCGTTACATTTATCGACAATGTATGCATGTATTTCTGCTTTTGTTACATTTACTTGCTATTTGTCTTTGTTAAGTTGAAGCTGTGCAGACTGGGTTACCCTCTGTGTGCAGAGGTGGAGAGTTCAGGATCAGAATGTACAAATCCAGACCAAGATTTTGTTTCAACCAACCAGTTGAGTCACATTCACGGAGTACTCAGCTGGTTGGCTGTAACAAAATCTTGGTCTGGGTTTGTACTTTCTGGACCTGAACATTCCACTTCTCTGTGTGTGTCCTACCTCCAGCACATTCCTCCACAGTGGCCTTAAGCCCCTACTAGATCCCTGGGACCTGCCTGTCAGCGTGTTCCCCTTCAACACTGTCATCCTGCTCTACCTCTCCTGTACCGGCACCACCAACCCCTACTTTCCTCACCACCCCGCCGAGAGACCGGTGGCACCAGAACATAGCAACAACACGCATCTCCAGGGTCTGCAGGTCAGAGAAGAGGAGAGGGCCAGAGGGGCTTCTGGGTAAGGAAGGGAGAGGTAGAAGTAAAGGAATTTGCCAGCTTGAAGGACAAATGAGGATGAGGAACAGTGGCAAGAAGCGGCTTTGAGGACATGAGGGAGCCTTGAAAGCACCAGGTTCAAAATACTTCTGGTCCAGATTCAAGTGCAAGGAAAAGCATTCAGGATGAGAGTTATTCCCAAGGTTTATTATACAAGAACCCCACAAAACAGGAGATGGAACACTGCAAACGTAAAGACTGGTACTGTATATTACTTTACCAAAAAGGATGTCTGACCCTTCTTGGTAAAGGTATATAACTGCTCAAAAGTCAGCAATTGGGGAAAGGAGACACCAGACTTGAATAGGACACCCCCAAGTCAAAATAATGATTACTTAATTGATTGATGACATCATCACCAGTGTCCCACACAGATGCATCAGCGTCACCCATGTCGCTTGGCCGTGACACAGGAATAGGAAGGGGAGGAACAAGGGCTAGAAGCAAGTTCAGTTAGCTGATAAGATGTTGATCATTATGGAAATAATACCCAGGAAATAAGAATCTGGCATGCAGGAGTGAATTAAATGGAGGAAACAATGCAGTCTCACAAGGGCCAAATGACAGCCGCCCCACAGAGCGGAATCAGACTCAGACCGCAGGCCAGTGGGGAACCTTCACTTCCCCTGCTTGCATTATTTATTATTTAATGGCCTCAGCCAGCAGCCATTAGTGGGATATTCCTCTTCAGAAGCATGATGTATGAATTAAGACAAAGAGACGACCTCCCCCACACCAGGGTAACTGCAGACTGCTCTCTCTCTGCTTTTCCTCACACAGAGCTACACCCATTTTCCTCTGCACCTCCATTTCCGGATTCAGATGTAGTTTCTTAGTTGATGCTATTACCCAATCAGATTGGCTTTGCCGAAGGACACCGCTACAGTCACTCGTCACCTTTAGCTTATGATTCCATGTCTTTCGTTACCACCACCATCGCGCTTCTCTATCGCTGTATCTACTAATTGTGCCTCTGCTTCTCCTACCTTCCACATAATTTCAGTGTTTTATTAGATGATTGCATTTACAATACTGTGCAAAAGTCTTATGCAGTCAAAGAAAATGTTGTTTAAATGCACTTCATGCTGGTGTAAAATGATGCTCTTATACCTGTCAAAGTGTGTTAACTTAGCCATTTCTGAACCTCTGCTAAAATCACCCCATTATTTCCAGTAACCAACCAATACACCCATGTATTTTTTGACTCGACCCCTAGCGCACCTTGTATAGCTAATCGATATCTCAATGACTTTTTAAAATGAATTAAGTGAGCTGGGGCTGGGGGTGCCCCTGAGGAGAGCTTTGGGAACTGAAGCGGTGTTCATCTAGCCATCCAACTAGAGTAATTTTTGGAGAATAGAAGAAATTCTGTTACTCTTAATTTGTTCTAAAGCAACATTGTGTTTTTTGTTCTGAGCAAAAATGCACTTACTGTCCAAATAAACAGCTTTAAACATTTCTTATGACTGTCTAAGACTTTTGCAGAGTACTGTATATTTAATAATAATAATATTTCTAACTTCCAGCAAGATGTTGAAAAGTCATGTAAGCTGGGATTGTTCTATAATTAATCCTGCTTGGAGCAGTTATATTCAAGAAATATTATGGGCTGTCGCAGAGAGGCATTTCATTGATCTTGTTTCCGTAGAAGCCGCTTCTGGGCATACTTGATGGAGCATGTAGAAAATTGTGGTTACAAAATTGAAACACAAAGGCAGGAGAAAATTTCTAATAGAGCTATTTAATATTTAATCGTGATCGAAGGGAACCTCATACAATAATCAACACCAACATTCCTTTGCCAAGCGTCCGGCTAAGTCAGTCTCAGCTCTCTCTTACCCCCCAGTTGCTTTCCAGGCAGTCGCTCAAAGGAGGCTCCTTCTTACCTTATAACTTAGCTGAAATTATTATGGTTTCCAGGAAGGACCAGGGGGCCCCAACCATTCCCCATACATCCTAGCAGATGGCCCTTATCAGTCTGAGGCATCACCCATTACTAGGGGCTGCTGGAGAAGCGGACCTCATTATTTGGCCGTATCAAATATTTAACACATTTTTTTTCTACAAGATCATCTTGTCTTACAGATGGGTCAATTCTTGCAGTCAGGTTAATAGGCACAGAATTATAACTGTTGGTTACAATATTCTGTTTACTTGCAAAATACCTAGTCATTGATTACAAAGTAGGTTTATAACTGGGTTTGGCATTCTTCTTAAAGCAAAGTGCCATTTTATCCTAAATATCTGAGCCGCAATGGGTAGAGAAGGGGGTTTGAGATACGATTTTTTAATGCGACATGGGAACCTATGCATTTAACACAAAAACAAAACTTCAAGTACTTGAAGAAAATAAAGAAAAGCATGAGAATGTGTAACAGCACAAAGGTAACTAATATCACAGCTTTGTTCAGTTCTGTCGTGTTGGTCTTCACCCTAACCCCTCCTTTCTTGAGTAAAGTTCATTCGGCTCTGCGGTCGTCTGCCCTTCACTCTCCGCTTCACTACTGTAACTGCTGACTGAGCAGCGCAAAATGTCCTCACCACTCCGAACTCAGCCGTAAGTAGGAGGAACTATAATAATATTTACAAAGACCTGGGAAGGTGTGGTGACAATTTACTACAAAAAGTATATGAAAGAATTAGGCAACTTTGAAGCGTACATCCAATCTCGGGTACTGAAGAAAACTCTGGAGAGCATGCGTCTATCATTCTGAGAAGAGCTGCAGCCACGTGGTCAAGGAGCCGCATGTGGCTTGCAAGCCGCAGGTTGCCAACCTCTGATTTATAGGTTATGGACATACGTACAAGATTAATTAATGATCATGAGTAAAACTAACAGTGATTATCAATATTGAAAGTAATTAGTAATAGTGATTGATTAAGTTCTTGGCACGGTGGTGCAGTGGTTAGCACTGTTTTCTTGCATCTCCAGCACCTGGGGTGAGTCTCTGCCATGACTTGATTGCATGTTCTCCCCGTGTCGTAGTGGGGTTTCCTCCGGGAACTCCGGTTTCCCCCCACAGTCCAAAAACAAGCTAATTGGGATTACCAAATTACCCCATAGGCGTGAATGGAATGTGAGTGTGTCCTGTGATGGGTTGGTGCCCCGTCCTGTGTAGTTCTCTGCCTTGTGCCTGAAGCCTCCAGATTCCAGACCCCCTGACCCTGAATAAGACAGAAGATGAAAGGATTAAGTTCTTAATTTGTACTGATCAATTTTTAAATCGGCTCCATAAATTATAACATCGAGAAGTCTTAGATTGCACTGCTACTGATTTGGTGTTTCACTTTTTGAGGTATTAGATTTTCTTTCCAGCACTGCTGCGTTTCAGAGGATTCTGTGATTAATGGCACAGATGTGTTTGTTCTAAGACGTGTTGAACGTAAAGGTGCCGGAAGCCTGTGCTGCCAGAGTGACAGTGTCTTTCTCTGTGTTCCTCCCTCAGCTCCTGCAGGGGACGGTAAGGGGTGTGGGCCAGATTTACGCCTGTGAGGAGCTCTGGCCCTCACTGCTCATCCTCCTGGCTGTGCTCATCTGCTCCCCCCTGCTCTGCATCCACGCCTTGCTAGGCTCTGGGGCAGGATTGCTGGCAGGTCAGTGGACTGGGAGTTAGGAGGGGGTCAGCCTGGGTTTGGCATGCATGGCTTGTGGGTGACAGTGGGGGGGGGGGGGGGGGCTTTATTGGAAATGGGGAATATAATTCCCCAAACAAAATCTAATAATAATAATAATAAAAAAAAAAATAATTATTATTATTATTATAGCACTTTTAAAAAATGGAATGCAGCTCAAAGTGCTTCACATATGGGATTGAAACCAATGAATAGTAATACTTTATTAATTCACATGGGGAAATTCTCTTTACTTACGCTTTGCCCCGTCTTGAAGTTTGAGGGTCACAGCGAAGGGCAGCCACCTTGCGGCGCCCAGGGAGCTGAGGGTCAAGGGCCCACAGATGTGCAGAGGCCAGATTCCAGGCAAAGGCTTTGAAGATAAAGAAACGCTTCATGCTGTGGCCACCAGGTCCATCAGTGAATAGTGATGACATGTATGGAGATGGAGGCTTCTTGTCCTGAGGAATCTCAGTTGGTTGCAAGGAACGTGTGGTACAGAAGATCTCACAGATCTAATTAAGAGTCAGGCTCTTCAGTTCGTAAAGAACTCGTGGCCATAAGTGGAAATTAGTGGGAGAACGTTTTAAAATGAACTCGAGGAAGCACTTCTTCACACAGCGTGTAGTCGGAGTACGGGATAGTCTTCCTGCTAGTGTAGCGCAAGCTAAAACCCTGGGTTCCTTTAAATCTGAGCTAGATAAGATTTTAACAGCTCTGAGCTATTAGTTAAGTTCTCCTCAAACGAGCTTGATGGGCTGAATGGCCTCCTCTCGTTTGTAAACTTCTTATGTTCTTTTGTTCAGCTTACATACTGGCACAATGCAACACACAGATCTCTTTCATCATAGCAGGGTGTTACCAATAAACTAAAAATATTTGACGCAAAGTATTAAGTTCAGAAAAATTGCAGGAATGAGCTGCCTCAGTGTTCGAACAAAGAGCCGTACCAGAACGATTCTTCAGCATTTCCTGTCAGTGACATGAACCCACGCGCAAGTGGGAGGGCACAGCTTATAGCTCAACCAATAGGCTTGACAACATCAGGACAGGAGTGAATGAGTCATGGCTGACAGGCGGGCTCAGCTGTGGGTGGCAGAGGGATGGGTGCTGCAGTACCGCTACTGTAAGGGGCGGATCCGATACATCGGGCAGCTCTCAGATCAGGTCCAAGTGGTGAAAGTGTGGGAGAGGTAAGGCAGCCCCAGTAAAAGGGGACAGCTTGCCTAAGTGCGAGGGAGCACTGCGAGGCTATTGTGTGGTATTATACTGTAGAAAAGTGATATAGGAAAGAGCCAGTGATAAGGTCACCAGGACTTTAACACAAGCCAGCTGTATATCTGAAGGAACACTAGCTCAAATACAAAGGGATTCAGGCATGGAAGCCCCCCCATCTGCTAATTATGGGGGTAGACTTTGGGGCGCTAAGATGGCCTCATACCCCCAGAGACCAGGGTTCGAGTCTCTGCCCTGACTCCATGTGTGTGGAGTTTGCATGTTCTCCCCGGGTCGTTGTGGAATTTCCTCTGCATTTTCTGGTTTCCCCCCACAGTCCAAAAACATGCTGAGGTTAACCGGAGTTGCCCCATATTCTGTAAGTACTGGACGACGTGTGGCATCCTGTCCTGGGTTACTCCCGACCTTGTGCTCATCATTTCTGGGTTAGGCTGCTGCGACCTTGCTTAGGACAAGCGGGTATAGAAGATGGATGGATGACGTCAAGCCTTTACATTACCACAGAATGGGAGTCATAAACTGAAAGCAAAGCATAAAGTGAAGTTAGATTGACAGGACGATTTGAAAGAGCTACGTGAATCTCTATGCTGCTATATGCTTGCTAAGATGAACAGATCTGTGGCCATCCTGAACAAAATGGGATTTTAACTACCAGAGCAATATCCTGCACTCAGGGGCGGATGGCAGAGATAACAAGCTCAGAGGATGCCTGGCCCATTGATGACTCATTACCACAAGGTCACGCACCCTGGATCTAACAGGCCGGGTGCCCGGTGGCATGGAGTCGGAACGCCCCCCCGGCACACTCAAACAGAAAACCGAGGCACAACTATGTAAGGAGAACATTTTCCACAGAGTGTTCAAGGAGAGAGATAAGAGAATTATCATCCCATAAAACCGCTAGATATTTGAGGTTTAGAGTAATAAATAAGTGAACACTTAGGCTACGGGAAGGTGGCTAATCATAGACACACTTTTGGAGACTTGGGCGCAGTACATACACACATTCAGCTTATTCAGGGCCCCAGCCAAAGCTACTGTAAACCAAGTCATGGGAATCATGGTGCCTGTCGCTGCTTGTCAGTGTCATACGGATTCAGCTCTAATGAGCAATAATAAGTCACCGATCACTGACAGTCTACGGCGTGACCTTTCTGGACTTTCTGGGCCAGCTAGCGTGGCCACTCAGGTTAACACTCCTGGATATGAGTCAACCGTGGATGTGAGTCGCCCAGGCGCCAGCCCTAAAAGCATATCACCAAAGCAACTAACTAAAAGCTAACTAAATCTAAAAACTAACTAAAAGCAAGCCAAAAAAAAACACATCTTCAGTTCCTGCAAGGGGCTTTGCCAGTCAACAGAGACAACTGAAGGTAATTCACCATTTTATGAAAATTTAGGACATTTTACTCTGAGCCATTTCTTCTCCCTCCCAATTCCAAGACTGGGCAGGATAAGAGGAAGTCATCCAGCCTCAGTCTACAGTGGCTCTCTGCTCTAACACGCCAGCTGACAACTGATGACAGTGACGGCCCTGAGTCTTGTGCCTTGGGACTTGTAGAATACAAGAATTTGTAGGAATTTTACAAGGAATTTTGAGCAGACATGTAGGGGCGTGGATCTGTAGCTATAACAATGGCCTTTATGGATCTGTAGCTATAACAATGGCCTTTATGGATCTGTAGCTATAACAATGGCCTTTATGAGGACAACCTTCATGAAAAGACGCATTACAGTTGCAATGTTGATGTAGGTCATTGATATTGCAGCACAAAAATGTATACAACCATTTGGAGAGCAATAAGGGGCACCACTTTACAATAGGGCTCCCCTTTGCCAATTGTAAATGGTAGTGACTCATTAATAAAAAGAAAACTGTGTTATAACTTGTTTAAAATTGTCTATTGATAATTTAGAAAGTGTTACAACCTAATTAATAACCAGATTATAAACTATTCATAAACTCTTTATATGGGTAGTCTTATTGTAAAGTGGCACCCAATAAGGGAAAAATTCATTTGCATTTAACTATTTGGCACATTTTTATGCAAAGTAACATAAAATTAAGATAGCTAATACATAAAATATTGCGGGCCCAACATAAAAAATAAGTAACCAGTAACACAAAAGAGTTGTACAGAAAAGAAGGACTTTTTTCCTGCAGATACTGAGTTCCAAATAAGATGGACTCTTGTCATTATGATAGAAGCGTTTCCATCCATGCTGGTAGCTGATGAAAACACTGCACTGCATGAAGGCTTGGGTGACTCAGACCATTTGCATGAAAAATGACAATTGGTTCAGTGAGTCACAGTGGTTTGGACTAGTTCGCATTCTCATCAGGGCAGCATCAAGTGGGCCCACTGCGCCACATGCATAACCAGGTTGTAGGGGGATATGCCGCACAGTACTGGTGGGGACTTTGGTATTCAGTGAAATGAATGTACGACGTGAGTAGTGATGCACTCGGTTTGCCAGGTGTGCTTTAAGGCCTGGTCCCCGGAGCTCCAGTCGCCATGATCACACCATGTATGAGACTGACCCCGGTTCTAGGTTACATGCAGTATAAATTGTTCAGACTTTGGCTCCCAAGCTTTGATGAGGTAATTCTTAGAGCAGTGGATGTCAAACTGCTAAAACCTGGTGAAGCAGCATGGAAAAAATGTGCCAGCATGTTATTTTTTTAATCCACTGCAAGACAAACAATTGTATCTATGGCTAATGCCGAACTTCCATCCAGCCATTAATAAAGTTTCATCCATCCATCTATCCATCCATTCAGATACTGTAGATAGATACACTTTTACTGTAAATAACTATGCAGTGCACATGAATGCAGGGAGGTTAAGGCAATGTAGCCCGAATATACTGTATGTAAATGTACAAGGACAGTTTGTGGCTTAGTGGGCTCTGTGCATGTGACCGGTTCCTGTCCGGCCTCAGCATGTCTGCGGGCCCTTGAACGAGGCCCTTAATCCCCAGCTCCCTGAGCGCTGCTATGGGTGGCAGCCCTTCACAGCCAGTTGGGCTCACATGCAGAGAGCAAGTTGGGGGAGGCGTAAAGAGAATTTGCCCACAGGGATCAATTATTATTATATTTAATGCAAGATGTAAGACTGAAAAACATGAAAAGAAGTAGGACACCCAAACATAAAGGCAGGCACTTGTTGATAAGATTGTGTGACTTAGAGGTCACACAAGATCAGTTTATTGATGCCCTTTATTATATAAGTGTTCTTAAGCCTTTTTGTATACCCCACTGGGTTACATTTTGCATACACGCCACAGCTTAAAATGCACTACTGCACATTTCCTGCATGTCAGAAACCTGAATGTAAAGTGAGTGCTTGGAGTTTTCTTTATTGTCCATCATCTTAATACCTTTTAAGAGGAGGGTAAAGATACCATGAACAGTTATGTTTGTTTTACTTCTTCTATGCTGATTTGATTAAAAAAAATGTAGAGAGAATGCTAGAAATCTTCAGCTCTCGCCTCCGGGTGAATGTCTGAAATACCAATAGAAAGTGGTATTCTCCCAAATTTCCACACTCCTTTAAAAATGTATTTCAGCTGACCCTGCTGTTGCCTCATCACGGTACCCCATTCAGTACTTGCAGTTGGTTTAGAAGAATATGCACACCCATGTCTGGGCAAGAAAGCAGATGTTATGAAGCGAAACAGAATAACAACTACCGAGCAGCGAGCACATTCTGGCTGAGAGCTGGAGACGCCGCCTCGCTGTAACTCGTGAGGCTGTTTGGGGGCGGATGAACAGCCTGCGATTTGACTACAGCAACCAGAAGTTCTTTGTCCCAACCACACCTCAGGGCTCTCAGTAGCTGTTCGCTGCACTTGGCTGTACGCCGGTCTCTCTGGCTTCAATGGGGCCCTGGGCTGCATGGCTGTTGGGGGGCTGTTCTTCACCTTCAATTGGAAGACCCACCTTCTGTCCATCACCAGTGGTGAGTGGGAGAAACCAGTCCTGTCGCATTTATGCCCACGTCTCTCTCCTCCTTAATCTGCCACGGCAAGCTGCCTCACACACCAGTTAAAGGCATTTAACCTATCCCTGACCGTTCTCTGTGTAGCTTTAGTACCTTGCCAGGTGACAGCAGTGAGCACATCAGTGAACAGATCTGATACTTATTTACACTTTGTAAATGTAGCTCAGTGACCATGCAAATTTTCACTACCTATCGTCATAGTAGACCATTTGTGCGACCGTACTTTAGCGGACATTGATATAGCGGATAAAAATTGCTGCATGTGTGGTTTTCCGTTTTAATATCAGGCAATAGCCAAACAACAAAGCTGCACATCGACTTGTGCCTCTAAAATCTAAATCTATTACTGTATGTGATTTTATTTTCACAGAAAGTCATAATAGGCAGTTTGCAAATATATACACTCCATCACTAAAAACATCTTAAGGTTTTGGACATATACAGAAAATTTGCAACACAAAATAGTCATACTATTTGCAAACTTTCTTTGTTCAATGCCATAAAAGACATTGAAAAAAGTGAAAATAAGAAAGTGAAAATGATAAAGACGTTGTTTGCAAAATGGTTTCTGAAATAAACCAATAAACTCATTTTGACTGGACAGAGATTATTTACACCTTCTTGTAACACCCAGTTTTATCTGTACTGTACTTTATCTCAGTAACATGTCAGAATGAAATTGCAGGAAATCAAACCGATCAGACAAACAGGGTCCCCAGCGCTTGTGCTGATCTGGATCACACGTCGGCTGCGGTGGTACAAACAAGAACAGTGAAGTTACAAGGACGGCTGGCAAAGCAGGCAGCTGTATGTGCAGAGGGTGACCTTTCCTATCACTCATTTCTCAGCTTTTCTCTCTTCATATGGAGACATAGCCCTGAGCAACCTTCTGGGAACCGTAAGTAAAGCACCAGGAATCTGAGATGAAGGATTCACCTATGATTTTGTATATTTGAAATAATACCTTACTTCCATTACCATTGAACTTGCTACACTTGACTAACCAGATAGGGCTGTAAAAAAAACAGCAGAGTAACACACCTATTTCCCTTTATGATTTGTTCTCCAACTCACCCCAAACACTTCTTGTAACAGGTGGGCCTCCCAGCATGCAGTTGGGCGGCCACGCTCACAGTCTCACTAATGCTGCTGCTGACGGCTCACAATCTGTCCTCGTACCGGATTCCCCTTGGTCGCATTATGTTTCCAGAAAAACACCGGCAGGCAAAAGTCCACTGGGCTGGAGCAGAAATGCATAGCACTGATGTGTAGTGGGCTGTTCATGCTCACACCCATACAATAATGGAATATACAGTAGGGAACGTAATGACTGCATGGCAGTAGATTCCAGTTCTGTATATTAAAGCACCTCCTGAAAAACTATACACAGATTTTGGTCAAGAAATGCTGCCGATTCTTGTAGTACCACACCCCAGTTCCCTGCTACCCAAGGGTACTATTAGCAGTAGCATTTTAAAATTATAGACTGTCCTTGACTTATTACTGAGTTTCATTCTGAGAATGAGACTGGGAGAAGCGTGTAAAGCTGGGAAAGTCCCGTTGTGTCAACCGTCGTGCGGTGTGGTTAACGTGCACTAGGTAGAGTAAGGCTACTAGATGTACAGCACCGGAAATGTATTTTTGCATACATCTCCTTAGTTCTTTTTCTCGAACTTCGTTCATTTATGCGAGTTGTTGTAAGCCACATAGATTGTCAGTCGGGGACGATCAGCTTTGTTCTTATTCTTTACACGGCGTGTAGTTGGAGTATGGAATAGTCTTCCTGCTAGTGTAGCGCAAACTAAAACCCTGGGTTCCTTTAAATCAGAGCTAGATAAGATTTTAACAACTCTGAGCTATTAGTTAAGTTCTCCCCAAATGAGCTGGATGGGCCGAATGGCCTCCTCTCGTTTGTAAATTTCTTATGTTATTCTTTATGGCAGTGTTCAGTTGACTATAACCTGGAACACAATATAGCATTATGTGAATTAATTCATATACACTTTTCATGGTGCTACTTGAACAGCAGTACTACATGAGTCTAATGCATATGTGGACATGTGAAATTTAGACACCATTTAATGTGAGCTAAATTTCTGTTAATGACTTTCCATGTTGTAGTCAATGGATCCCGCGCCCCATAAAACAGGGGTGTTTCTGTTACAATCATATGTTATTTTGAAAGGTAATAATTATGTAATGTATAAAATGGATAACTCTGTATAACATCACATGATTACAAAAGCTGTTAATTAAAAAAAAGTACTGTGAAAAATTGTGACACTGTGATTGCTACTGCAAAAATGTAATACAGTTATTGACATTTTTGATAAAACGTAAAAACTCTAGCTGCACAACCATCTGCCTGGTACTTGTATCCCCAACCCCTCCTGGAATATTTCACCATGAGGAATTCCAGAGTAGGAGCCTCCACCCCCGCATTGCACAGGTGTGATTCATCTGGAATTCTTGTTCATGCTTCCATCCAAAGTGGCACTACACATAACCTACGACCTTCAGCTAGTGAGCTAACATGTCTCCAGGCGGCATTTCCACTGAGCCAGCCAGGTTTACATGGTGGTCTGACTATCATATGTTTGCTAACAAAAACTGCCCCCAAACCTGGCTCAAGGGGTGGATCACAGCACCCCCCCCCCTTCAGAGAATGGTATTTTAGATTTTCTTGATATTGTTGTGGTTTTTTCTTCCCCCACCAATCAGGAGTCAGGAGCCGCTTGTGTAGATCTTCAGATTCAGTCTTTATTGCAACAGTGAGGTTACAGTAAAGGCTGGACACCCTGCAGGAGTGGGTCCAATACTCTTTTACACTAATTTTTACACATTTTCTTATCGTGTAACAATATCTCATCACTTGAGCATCATCATTCTCTCAACCATTCACAATCATTGTTTTCTCCCTTGATCCACACCCCTAGGTGATAAGTTTGTCAATCATCTCTTTTACTATTTGGTCCCTCAGCTGAACATAATGGTGGCGCGACCATCTCTAGTTGTTTTTTTTTTAAATACTGCAGCACTAATAAAGAACATATTCATACATCAAAGGCTATAAGATACAAAATCTTCAAAGCCAACACAAGGTGCTAATTCATACTTGTTTTCCATCACATTGTACACAGCAGTAATTGGTCTGCATTCTCTGAAGGTTACAAAGTCACTCTCTACAGTTTGCATCAGCTTCTTAATAGAGTCCTAATGATTACATTCTATATGCATTATGTATTGCTAAATAATATTCCATAATATCTTGCAGGGGTATTTATTATTATTAGTCTAGCTTCTGGCCACAAACCAGCCAGATAACTTGTCGGATTTAAGGTAGTCTGGGATACTGTAAATGTAAGTAAACAAAGATACAGTCCATTTAAACTGGGGCAATATAAATCCTACAAGTTATCCAGCCAAGCAAAAAATCCTGCTTTGTTATACAGGCCACTTGGGCCTTAAATGGACATTCACTTTCATTCGGCCCAGACTACTTTAAATCCGACAATTTATCTGGCTAAGCAAAAAAGACCTGATTCCTGATACAGGCCCCTGATCATCAAGGGACCCTAACAGAAGCTAGAGTTATAAAGCTTTGTGGATGGCCGAAGTGCAAAAAACCCTCTGACATCGTAAGGTAATTTCCTAACTGTGGAGAACAGCGTAACATCTTGCCCTTTTTTTATACGCAAAGCCGTAATACGCCACACCGTGCATTTGCGCAGCTGCATCTTAAACAGCGGAAGTTTACCGAGCATGCGCAGATCACGTAAAACTGATTAGACACGCGGTCAGACGCGACGCATTGTTTGGATACCCTGAATATTTACAAAACCTCTAGGCTTTTGGGTTTATTGTGCATTGCAGCAGATATTAAAGGTCGTATCGCTGGTTTTAATGCTTTTTGCTGTTGAAAAAAAAGGCGATTCGGACCAACTCTGCAGCAGTACCACGACAATAACAGAGAATAACGACACTTTCAAAGTATAAAAATACAACTTCAAAGCACATTTTGGCTACCTGGAACAAGAATTCCAAGTATTTTAAGTCACACTGTCTTGCATCACGGAGTCATTATTTGTTTTCCAGCCGTCTGTCAGTTGTAGGCTATATGTAAAACATACGCATGTGACAAATACATTTAAATTCGCAGTGGTTATGGGAATAGGGAAGCTGCCATGTTTATATTTGCATTTACAGCAAAGATCTTTTCCAGAGCGACTTACAACCAGTGCTTAATAGTCTATGACTGTTCTTCAATTTATAAGCTAGACCTAAGATCAACAGCTGTCATCAAGATCAAATTACCGCTAAGAACGTTGTATAAAAAGTTATTAGGAAAAAGAGCGCACAGGAAAAGATAGTTAGTGTTGGTAGTGAAAGACGCCACGGTGATTTAAGTCATCGCGGCCGTGGCCGCCACGCCCATTTGCTGGTTTGCATCCATCCCTTCGCAGCCCCT
>JAODKC010000016.1:17061842-17080530 GCA_026777985.1 Mormyrops attenuatus | reverse complement strand
CCCCTGCCTCACTGTTTCTGGGGGTGGCAACAGTTTTCTCTCATCTCCCTTCCTGCACAGATGGCAGCAGAGCTGCCTAATGGGGTCACACACCCACTCACACGCCTCTCACCTTCACCCCCCCGGCCCCTCTGTACCTGAGATCAGAACGCAAAATCACACCATGCAAAGCAAACATCGTATAAACAATACCTTAAAACACACAGTTATGAACAGAAATGAGAATGCGTCAGCTTGCCTTTCTCCTAAAAGACGGAAAAGCACAATAGTTTTTATTGATCTCCAGTATAAATCCAAGTGTGTTTTTTGTTCCACGGGCCATTGAAGCCATGAGTGGCGCCCAGTGCTGAAGAGGGCCATCCTAACCTTACCGTAATCGCACGGTGCTGGTGTGTGGGCCTGAGGCTCGACCCTTCTGTCGCTCTCTGAGAGCCGAAACACCAGCGTGCTGGATGGCCACCCCCATTCGGCGTCCCTCTAAATGTGCCAGACTCCACAGCGAGCCCCCGCACCGCGCCGGCTCGCAACCCCCATGTCTCAGGTGTCTGCTTTGCTCAGCTACGCTTGGGCACTGTATTTATAGACATGCCAGTCACTTTCACACAGAGCTGGATATTTTAAGCTCCTGCTTTCTTTATCTTGGTAGTTCCAGTTTCCACTGTCATTCACTTAGAATTTTAGTTTAGTTTTTGCCTTACACAATAAGTCTTCTCCTCCACTGCATTCCTACGGCAGCATTTAGCGCTGTAATGAGGTCCTGGGAGAATGCCTTGGCTTACAGCAGGCCGCACACTGATAATTTAAGAGCTGGCCGACTCTGGAAGCTCTGCCAGTTCCTCCTCCCCTGTACACTCCCCGTTTTAACCCTGGCACTCCGCTCTCTACTCCCCGAACAATCTGGAAATGACAGGAGGCAAGGCTATACACAGAGCCATCAGATTCAAAGGATCCCCTCTGGGGGTGGTATGTTTCATTTTAGAAGATATGTGATAGGGCTAAAGCAAAAAATAAAAAATAAAAACATTAACCACCCAACCCAAGGTGGCTCTGAAACCATGGGTGCGTGGCGACACCCGGCGGCAGGTTCAGGTATTGCAGAAACCTTTCAGGGTTTTTTTTTTTTGCTTTTTTTAAAAACAGAATAATAAACAATGCAGAGTTGAGACTATTCGCAAGGTGCAGCTGCTGCTGTTTCCTTACATTAAATATGACTGCAGATACAGGAGCATAAATCTGATATAAATATTTAAGGTTGACTTTTCTGTACTGGTTGTTATGGAAACAGGCTGTCGGACTCTTGCTGGTTGAACTGTACGGGTGATTATGGCACAATTCTGCAACACGACTTCTAGCTACGGTGGGGAAAGATGCCTCCTATCTTTGGACTTTCCTGCTGCTCTGTGCATCTCAGTGATTTGTTCAGTAAATCTGTGCTATTCGATGAAGGTGAGCTGTGACCCAGCATGCAATCCCGGGGATCTCAGCTATCTTCTCCAAAGAGCCATGCATCTTACCACTCCTCGTTGTTCCAGAATGTAAATAAACCCACTCGGGCACAAAGCAACAACCCCTGACAAGGCCTGTTCGAACCAAAGCCGTATCTGGTGCATTGTGGACAAACTCACCACTGAAAAAGCACCTTCCTCTGCTCCATGGACCATGGCCGGCCATAAAAGCCTGGGGGGGAGGAAAACCGGGAAACACCACCAGTTATTTGCAAAAGGCTAAATACACTCCAGATTTCTTATAAACACATTCACAAATGCTTCGGGTACAAAGTGGATCTTTAGCTAGTGGGATGTAAGTCTGATGCTGAGAAGCAGACTGGTATTTCCCTGGGTGAAATCACGTGGCGTCGGATGACAGGGCACCTATGGGCTCGCTCCAGTTAAAACGGGAGTGTGGGCCAAATGCTGCCAACAGACAGGTGGCGAAAGTGTGTGTGGGGGAGGGGGTTACAGTCTCAGTCAGCTCTGTGGGAGTCAGCCACACAATAACCCAGAATGGGGAAATACCAGGCAATCTGGTATCCTACAAACTGAATTATATCACTAAAACACCTACTACCACAAATGGGTAAAGACTGTACGTACAACTCTAAAGTACTGCAAGGTCTCTCTTCAGTAAAAGAGACTAATGTACTGCTCTCATAGCTGTTTGTACGCCCTGTGTATAAGGATGCTTCTGCAAGCTTCCAGATCTTGTTCTGAAGTTGAAATGATTCCCCCCAGGGGCAGGTGAGTATGGTAAACGTGACTAAACAGGCGCGTCTCCGATCTTCTGCCCGTTCTCCAAATATTATATTTAAAAAGGAACGATAAGCCATCTACAGTGTTAAAACTGATGCCATACTGCCGCGTCCTTAAACGTTAACTTTTATTTCTTAATGTCGCAACATTTAGTAAAGGTGTCAAAGCAAACAATGTAAATAAATGTCAGTTTTGCGCTAAAAACGTGTTTTTTTCCGCCAGCTTTAATGTTAAATTTCATTAGATGATGTATGACGGATGATGTATTCCGACATGACGCCTTGATTTCTGTCCCGTGTTTCTGTATTTTGACTTATTTCGCTTACCGTACTGCAGCCAAAACTTCACTCACTAGCCAGACTCTGCTGGAGGTAAGGCGTGTAAGAAGCAATCCGCAAATAACTTGATATATTAATGCATTTTCACGGGGACGTTACGAATGAATATGCAAGAATATTACTAGTAGTGATAAGCCGTTTTGATGCATGATCACATATAAGTAACTTTTTAATCACATTTATTCGTTTATTTTGGATTAATCTGAAGTGGTAACAACATGTCGGTAAATGAACATTTTTAAGATTGCAACCATAAATACGTACGTTAGCTAATAAATTAACATTTAGATACCTGACAGGGCGCTCCCCCCCCACATTTCTGATTCTGATTTAATCCCTGGATGAAAATGTATGCAACCATCTACTGCCTGTTTATTGAATGCACAAACCAAAAATAAACACTATATTGCATGATGCATTCGATAATAAAGCATAACATCACCCCACCTTCCACAACCCCACAAAGGAACTCGCGTTTCTCCTCCATGGCCGATGCTATCGCTTCTCCAGTCCGACTCGATCTGGTCGAGCAGGCAACACACGCCGGTGGCCGTCTGCTCTTCAGACGCTGGATATGGGGACCATGCTTCTTCACACGCACCTGATCGCCGACGCACGGACCATCCTCACGCCGCAAGGCGCAGTCGGAAGACAGTCGCCTCCCTTCAGCTCTCCTTACTCAACTACGGCTGAATTTTATCGTTTTATTTTTTTTTCGCGGGCAAGCCAGATGTTGCAGATCGGAGACGTACCACCGTGGCACACGAATTACTATTAGGAAAACGCAGGAGCAGCACATATAACACCGAGCGATCGATTCGGGGCAAGCCCACCTTTCTCAGCCGCTCGGGACATGCACGATTGCCTCGGGTCTCTGCAGCCCCTGGCGGTGACAGTCAGAATTGCAGCTCAGTGATTAAACATGGCGAAGGTAAGAAATGTGGGTTTGATCCTCTCGATTTTTACTGTTGATCAGTAGGGAATGCAGACGTATTATCTGTTACACATTTTAATGCACAATCTGCCGACGGTTCTAAACGTCGGAATACAATGATGAAATACACACAAGGGCTTGTTAGGATCTTTATTCTCAGAATTATTGTCATGGACTGTGTCGTTTATTTTGATTCTCGCTTTAATGCTCCTTGCAGGATCCCTGGTTAGATCATACCGGACATGTCTGCCAGAGACGTTCTGGAAATAATGGCCTCCCAGTAGAATATTGTTGTTGGGTTGTCATGGCAACACGGTCCAGAGAGGATCCGACACGGAAAGGGGGTAGGTCGCATTAGATAAGCAGTACTCGTTAGAAGAGACCTTTAAATTACATTTATTAGCTATATTAGGTCAATAATCGATGCTTGTTGGATGCCTTGAATTTCTGTAATGCAAGGTGTAGTTTCTTGTTTTCAAGCTTGGTTATTTGTTCGAAAAAGTAGCTACCGTCCAACTTTATTCTTGGTAAATGGTGAGAAGTCTCGATGACGCTGCTTATTTAGTTAGATTGCAGTGCATGAGGATTTGATAAAGCCTATTAACGCAGCATAAGATCAAACGTGACTAATACTTTAATATGTTCCGTCATAAACAGCAGCCTTATAAGGAAAACTTTAAGTGCAAGAAGCCAAACTGAGCTGCATAATCTCAAGCTTTGCACACAATTCATTATGATTAAATGCCAAAAGCAAAATAATGAATATTGAATTATATAGTATGTTTAATAGTTTAAAATGTAATTACATTGTAGTTCTGTTTGCGCATGTTGTGTATAGAACAATGAAATTGTTTCATGTTTCACAACCAGGTGTCAGCAGCATGACAAATGCTGATGTTTTTTTAAAATGCAATTTTTACCACAAGGATATTCATTTCCCTTTATTCAAGGAGGAAAGTCTGTATTAAAGAAAAGTCTCACATAATTTAAGTTAATTTTAAGCTAATGCGGCAAGGTCAAGGTGTCTGCAAAGGGCTGCCACCTGTTGACGTGCTGAGGCTGGGTTTGAACCGGTGACCTTCTGATTACAGGCACACAGGTTTAGCTCACTGAGCCACACACTGCCCCTTTACTTACAGTACTTGTACTTATAGCACATCTAAAATCAAAGTCATACTGAAGTCCTGTAGAGTGTTATAAAGTGAAAAAAGGAAAATAAATATTTAAATATACAGCTCTGGAAAAAAATGAGAAACTACTCAATATTTTTAAACAAATCTGCATTTTTAAATCCTGGTTTAATCCTGGTTCTGCTGGCAGAAGGCGACCCTGAGCAGCAGGCTGCTTCCAGGCTCAAAATTTCTAAGACAGCAGTACACAAGAATAAGGTTAAGCAGGAGACACTGGGAATGACCAGAAACCAGCCAGGAAATGGACGGAAGCAACTTTCTAATGCCAGAGATGATCATTAACTTACCTGACAGTTTTTCATGAATCATAGGGTGGCATGTAGTGACCTTCCAAAGGAATGGGAAACATTAAGTGCAGGTGTGAAGTGCACTGTTAGGACAGTTTGTATCCCGGACTGAAGTCTCATAAAACAAGGAAAAAGCACTTCATTTACGAGGAACAGAGATTAACCAGGCTGCAGTTTGCAAATTTATATATATATATATATCATTCATAAACGCACAACCAAAAATTGAGAAATGAATGAAACAAAAAATGTTGCTGTGGTCTCTTAATTACTTCCAGAGCTGTATTGTGCTTGAGCAGATGCACTGTGTCCATTTACTTGGATACCATGGATGGGTCAGCTCGCAGGTTGGGCTGGGTCTCGTCAGTGAGAATGCGACTATCAGATTGGTGAAGGCTGCTGCTTCTCCCATACAGCGGCACCTTGATGCAATCGCTGATACCCCCCGCAAGAAATAAGTGACTACGTGTAAAATAAATTAACCATGAAAGAAGAAACCAACGTATATCAGTATGCAATCTCATAATTCTCATATTGACACGTCTCATACTGATATACTATAGCAGCATAATAGAATTCCTGAAATTCAGTCGTGGTTTCTGGGACGGTGCCACCCCAGGACTTTCAGTGGTCCTCTCTGGACACTCACTACCCACAGGGCCGCTGACTCCCAGAGAGGACCTCAGCGATGAGTAAAGGACAGGCGGCCGGGGAGCTTCCCACTGGAGGGGTGCTGCAGGCTGGATCGGATCAGGACGGCTTCCAGCGGCGACAGTAAGTCCTGGACTTACCCTCACTTGGTACCATAAGCATGTTACCCCAGGAAACGCTTTCTGATGTATGAACCGTGCTTCAGAGGCGGATCTACGGGGGGCAGCTGTTCCCCCTACTGTATGTCTTGCCCATTAAGTTCACACATGTGGTCACTAAGCTGCGTTCAACAGCACGTGAGAGCTGAATGACTTCAGAGGGCTTTGTGATCCACAGCTATGATACGCTGACTGACACCTGGAACCAGCTGAAGAGGAGAGCAGAGATGCTGTATCCTTTACAAACATGCACACACACACACACACACACGTTGGTTCTTGCAGATTAAACCATGAATTTTACTGAACGGAATACAGATGCTCAGCTCCAAATCCAAGGTGTTGTTTACCACCCGTCTCTGCATTAGCATTGGCTGGCAGGGCAGTATCTTCTGGTATTTTCTTCCTATTTATCTCCATAGAAGCTTTAACATCCCTGTAAAACAGCAGACGTGAGAACGAGTGGCTGAAAAAAGAGACTGAACAAACGACCACGGAGAGTGTGAGTTATGGGCAACTACAGGGATTATTTTCATCTGCCTCACTGCTATGTTGGGCAGAGGGTCATGAGGTGGTTGTATGGCATGCAAGGTTTAGACCCCATAAGGAGACCTCTTGTTGTACCCTTGACGTACAGGATCAGGAGCATGAACTGCCAGGGAGAATTTGCATTTAAAAAAATTGTCACTTTAGCGAAAAGCATCAACTTAGCAGCTAATGTAAAAGGAACAGATCTCATTGCCCACACACTGACCCACAGCAAGAGTATGTCAGCTTCGTGTCCAGAAAGACAGAGATGCTTCAAAATGCCATCGAGACCCTAAACGAGCAGAACCGGCAGGAAGTGGAGAGGCTGAGGAAGCAGAGGGAGGCGGAGCTGCAGAAGCACACAGAGAAGGTCAACGGTGTGGTGAAGCACTATTTCACAGTTGGCAAACTTAAGCTAGAAGTCATGATCATCCAATAAAACAGGGGTGTCAAACTCCAGTCAGCTAAGCTTCACAGGGCTCCGGCCCTCCAGGACTGGAGTTTGACACCCCTGCAATAAGAGTTTAGGTAAGGAGCATTCCCATTGGACGATCATGACTTAACCCAAACACACATTTGGTTCATATTCTGTAAGCTTGTTAGTTATTTTTGGCATAGTTTTGAAAATATGATTTATCCAGCTCAGTGGTTCTCAGCTCGTATATCCCCAAGATCCTTGGTCATTAAGTCACACACCCAAAACAGTCGTCGATCGGGGGGGGTTAGTAATCTCACACTCTGTGCTTCTGGTGACACCCGCCAGTTGAGAAATACTGATCTAGATCATTTGAGCTTAATTTAAAGTATGAAAAAAGGTCATCTAAGTCCCCTTCTCCTTTTCTGACTGTGATTGGTGCTCCTCACTCAGCTCTGTGAATGTTTCAGAGTTAAAGACGAGAATCCTGAAGAAGGAGTCTGAAGTATGTCACCTGAAGGCCGAGATCGCAGAGCTCAGCATGTTTAAGGTAGAGGAAATGGTGCACGCAAGATCCACAGAGCCGGAACTGGTAGCGGCTCTAATATGCAACTGCTAGGCACAGAAAGACTTTGGAGGCTGAAACTTCAATTATATAGATGTAGAATTGGTTTGGTGTCACAAAATGCCCAAATACGACATACCGCTGAGCCCCGCTGCATCTGTCAGAACCAGCATCAGCAGCAGCAGCTTGGCCGCATTTCGGAGCTGCAGGGACAGCTGGAGGCCATGTACTGCAGCCACGCAGAGGAGGTGCGTGTCCAGATGGCCGACTGCCGCAGTAAGAAGGCACAATATGAGAAGCAGGCCAGGCAGACGGTGGAGGCCTTCACCCGTGCCGCCAATAGGGTGGGTACAGCTCCGCATGTGGGTGGAGCTCTCCTCACATGGCACAATCAGACACGCCTACCTGACACTCTCGTACTGGCACTCGCATACCTGCAGCGGGGGAAACTGTAATGAGCCACTGACGTAGCAACGCGTCTCACTGACGGCCTACTGACGTAGCAATGCTTCCCAAGTGACGTAGCGACGTGGCCCACTAATGTAGCGAGGCATCCCATTGATGGGCCACTGACGCCTCACTGACATAGTGATGCATCCTACTGACTGCCCACTGACGTAGTAAAATGTCGACCAACTGATGTAGCGAGGCATCCCACTGAAGGCCAACTGACATAGAGGTGCATTGAACTGACGGCTCCCTGACGGAGCGACACGTCCCACTGAGGGCACCCGACGTAGCAACATGTCCCACTAATGGCCTACTGACGGAGAGATGCATCTCACTGATGGCCCCGTTTACCCATAACAAGGAAGGTCTCAGCTCTTTATTGGTAAATAGCTCTATCAATCAGAACCTGGAAAATACAACCAGGGGCAGGTAACACAAAGCAGGATTTCTTGCTCAGCCGGATAACTCGAGATAAAGGGTACCTTACGTCCGACAAGTTATTTGGCTAATCAAGAAATTCAGCTTGGCGATACAGGCCCCTTGTTCTCCACTTAGTTCAGGGTACCCCAGTTTAGATGGACTATATCTTCAAATTCAATTACTTACATTAGCCCAGACTACCTTAAATCTGACAAATTATCAACCAATCACATCTTGTGTTTACTAGTAGTCAGCAAACAGCATGTCAGACATGCAGACATGCTCATGACAGACAGGAACAAATATGTATGATCTTAGGGTTTACAAACATTTATAACCGTTAAATTTTATTCAGTTTACCTGCAAAAAATGTTAATGTAAATCTGTTAACGGAACTAAATTTAGTAGATGCAAACTGATCCGCTAACAAAAAAAAAGTTAGCTTTGCTAATTAGTGGCTAGCAGAACCCTGCCCACCACTGCCCACTGATAAGGTGACGAGGCCCACTGGCAAGGTGTTGCATCCTAGTGACATAACAGCCCATCCCACTGATGGTTCACTGATGTAGTGGTGCATACTTTATACTTACATGGAAACAGACCAGCGTCTCCCTCAGATTTCTGCTGTTGTGTGAGGTGCCGACACATTGACCCTCCATCCCTAACATTTGACACCCCCCCCCCCCCAGGAGGCAGTTCGGTCCATGATGGCCCAAATCCAGCAGGTGTCCCAAGAAAACCAGATCCTGCAGGAGGAGCTGCAGCAGTTGATTCAGAGGACACATGCGCTCCGCTCCTGCCGGGATCAGCTTCAGGCGCGCAGGCAGCAGCTACTGCTGAAGAAAGTGTGTGCGCGGGTGGTGCGCAGGCAGAGGGCACGGCCAGAAGAGGGCAGCGATGTGCCACCAGGTCAATAATGCCGCTCGGGGAGAAAGGCACAAAGGCTTAGAGGACAGGTCTGCAGACAGACTTGCATACAGTACAAACAGACTGGCAGTACGCGCTGACAGGTACACATTCAGACACAGAGTCATCGGATGCCACCCATTCCCCCCCCCCCCCGTCCTCAAAGCAGTCTAATAAACATCAACGAAAGCTATATGGAGAAGGCTTCTTCGCAGGAGTTATAAGGGGCTTCACAAAGCCAGGTTCAGTGTACAGTGAGGACCCAGTGAATTCATAATGGTCCCTTATCATGCAGGTGACACAGCTGGGTCCCTCTAGCCCTCATCGCTCTGCAGTGCGGACACATACAGGTCTGTGGGTGGAGATGGCAGCCTCTTCCAAGCGTTTTATATTACTTCACACAACCCACAGCCCGCGGAGTGAAAACGGGCGGGTGTTTGATGGCACACAAACACTCCGGTCTGTGTGCATTGTGCGTCTGGGAGGAGATGCGCCTGAAAATAAGACCGTTGCCTGATCCAAACTGGGAAGAAATGGATGAAATGTTTGCTTTAAAGAAAAACAGCCAAACGTAATACAGGCAAGGTTCTGTCTTTAAATATATATGTCTGCAGTACACACTTCAGCCCAGCAGAGGGCAGGGCAACATACACCAGATATCAGCAAGAGGTAGGTTTTTATTAGTCTTTAGAACAAGCATGAAAACAGCATTCACACAGTCATCCACATATACACAGCTCAGAGTATTTTTACATATTTATATTATATTATATAAATTATAAAAATAAAATTGATGTAAATTAACTTTAAACTTTCATTCATACAAATGACATGAAAGAAGGCGGCAACGACTGGGGAAATTCGACGTATTTATTTTCAATGGCAACATTATTTTCAAAAATAAGCATTTCTTTGTACACGTCAGAATAATTTAAGGAATGCTTTAAAATGGTCCCCTCTGTAAAATAATAACCAAGGTTCCAGGTCCTGAGGTGCAGAGAGGACCTTGTGCAGCATCCAGACTCAGTACGCACAAGATCCTACTGAAGACCTGTCATCCACGAGCTCCTGATAATCTGACATCCTGCACCTCTGTCGGCAATAATAAATAAAGATAATATAAAAAGAATTGCACGGTAGCGTTTCAGAAAGCCCTGTCTGACATAACCCAAAGCAAAGATGCAAAGAATGTCACGATGGCGTCGGCATGCATGAAGGAATGCACGCCTACCACGTGTGCACATGTTTGTAGGGCACAGTGAGAAATCAGGCTGGACCGGGAGGGGACCGTCGAGCGTCTAGCTTCTAAGCCTGTGTGTGCTTCACATAATGGCCAGCTGGGTCGTTTATCTGCGTACCGGTGAGTCGGTGCTACCACTGTGCCGGAGAGAGAGAGAAAGGCGGCTCTGTACCCACACCCCTGCCCTGCCTAAACAGACACAAGGGGGCCAATAGTATTCCTATAAGCCGTGATTAATGGCAGTGACATGCATCTACATCCAGCTCAGCACATTCAAGAAACAAGTGCACTAGAGTCGCCCACCGAGTTCACTGTTACACGACTCGGACAGTCACATAAATACAGTTCATAGGAGAGCACATCTTTCTTCGTATAGTTCCTTAAACAGACTAGTGTTAGTACACCAAACCCACCCTCACCAGAAGGGGTCCAGAGATCATCAGCCCTCTGCCTCCCTTGACTTTTGATGCCATCTTGGAATCAAGGTAACACCAATTACCATCCTCAGCATAACTGGTTTTTCCCCTTCCTCTTTTATTACGCAAGAACTTTTGACCTGAACTCCGAGTCAGGGTGGGGGGGGGGGGGCACCCCACAGACAGCCACCAGCCTCCAGACCCCCAGCAATGGCTGTGCTTTTAGTGTTCCCTCTCCACACTCAAGATCAAGTCATTTACTTTTAAGGAGTTATATAAAAAAAAAATAATAAAAACATTAAAAGTCCACATTTAAGGTAATTATATCCAGGGCTTTCCCCACAGGACCAGGCCAAACCCATTCATGCTGTGAGCAGAACAGGTGACCCATCTGGGCCGTCAGCTCGTTCAGAAGGTGACTCGGCCATTCAACGTCCTGCAGGCACCGTCCCCTCGCTGCCATTTACCAAAACCACAGGGGGACCTGCTGCTGCTGTTGCCATGGAGCTCCTGGTGACCGTTGAGCGCGTGGGACCAGAGGCATATCGGAGCAGACCCATGTTTCTCAAGTGCCTGGCAACAGTGGGCAACTCAGCCAGTGATCTGAAGAGTTTATCCCATCTGAACAGAAACCCAGAGTAGCCACCTGTGTCCCAATGAGAAAAGGGCTACATTCATTTCCTAATTGCAGCACGTGTCTTGATTCAGGTGCTAAAGACACCCCTTGGTCCCTCAGCCACCCGGCCCTCCGCCCTCTTTGGTCCCAGGCCTCAGGGAGTGGCTTGGAGGCCCAGTCACACTTCAAGGGGTGACCTACAGTGTGTCTTTGGTCTGACCCAGGTGAGGTGACAGGCCTCAAGCCATCCTGAAGGATTTATGAGAAAACAGGATGTGGAGGGCTATCACACCACCCCACTGGCTCTGCATGGGTGGTGGCCTGAGGGGGTCAAAAGAAGACCCCCACTATAGTGCCAGACCCAGCCTAAACCCTTCTGTACCCCCTCTTGACGGGCAAACAGCTGAGTATGTGTGTTATTCTACATGTTAAGAGGCACTCCCACGTCTATTCGCTGACCCATGTGATTAATCCATGTGCCACAGAGCGAAGACACACAACCATGTCTTTGTCAAATGGAGCTCTCCTCAAATGGAGCCAACGGGGCAGCATTGGGGATCTTGAGCTCCGCGAACTCGTCCATCCCCGACGTCATCTCTTCCTCTAGCTGCTCCGCCGTCTCCTCCAGCCCCTCCGGTTCCTTGCCGTCCACCTCCACGGCCCGGTTGACCGCCGACTCCTGTAGCTTGTGGCCGCCGCTGTTGCCATAGACGCTGTGTCCATTGAGCGCCCCGTTCCGCTTCTCCGTGAGGGGCACGCCCTCGGACAGCAGGCTGGCACTACTGGGGGACAGAGGTGTGTCTGAGGACTGCAGGAAGTCCCGCCCATTCTTTTCTGGCATGTGGGCTGTCCTGTGGCCCACGCACATAATGTAGAGCAGACAGCCCAAGAAGGCCCCAGCGAAGAAGCACACGGGGTAACCGGCCACCACGTGGCGCGTGCCCGTCAGGGCCTCGACCACACCCATGCAGGGGGCGTCCATGGCTAGCTGGTACTCAGCTTTGCGGCAGGGAGGCTGCTCTCGGCCGCCTTCCTCGCAGAAGCAGGTGTAGATGCCCACGCTGTCGCTACTGACCATCACCTCCAGGTGGCGCTGCCATGTGTGGCGGCCATCTGGGTGGACCCAGTAGCAAGACCGAGGGGAGAGCTGCTCACAGGACAGGACGACGTGCATCCCGGTCATCACGTGAAAATCCTTCACTGTGGGACTGCAGCGTGCTGTGGGGGTGAGTCAGCGGTCCCGTTATTTACACCAATATGGATGGGTACAATGGCGACCAGCTCTACTGACTTAACAGCACTAGTAGTCCAATGAAAAAAACCTTTAAAGATGCCCATAATTAAGGAGAAGAAAATGGGGCAGTCCTAATTTAACAGGCCTATTTACTTTAACATTTAAAGGTTGAAGGTTAGAGGAAGTCATTAAATTTTACATTCATAAGAGACACTAACTTTCAAGGTTCATGGCTGCTTCGTTTTGGATGTTTATGGTCTGCATGCTTTGACCTCCTTTGTAGCTGCTTAACAGCTTTTCAGATGGACCTTGTGTGACTTTTAAAATCATGGAGGCCAAGCCCGGTCCTCACGGGCCACAGAGGATCTGATTAAGTTTCGGTGCGGCTGGTGTTCACCAAGGACTTCACAGGATCATGAACGGGACCTACCCTCTCCGACGCCGCACTGCCTCAGCAGGTCTTCGGGCTCGGCTCCCTGAGGGATCCTAGCGGGGTTTGGGAAACGAACCCACACTCAGTGACAGTTATTAACCCACAAGTGTGGTCAGACCTGCAAAGCCATAATCACAACGGACGTGGGAAGTGACACGGTGTGGCGGTGGGGACGACGACACATACTCTCCCAGTGCTTTGACACAGGCCGGTGCTCCTGCCTTGGTCCTCCACGCGCAGCCCAGTCTTCGAACCCGAGCACACATCTCGCAGCTGCTGTACTGCTCACAGCTGTCTACTGGGAGGCTCACCAGGTATTGGGGCGACCCGACCAGGGCCCGGCCCTGAGATCGTGGGAGGGAGAGAACGGTTTAATTCCGACTGGATCAGGACACCTCTTGCATTAATTCTTGTCTTTGAAAGGAAAATCAATGTCTTGCACTGGCTGCTCAGCAAAGCCTTTAAGCTCAAGGCCACGTCTGTTTCTGTGGGATTTCGGAAGGCCAGGGGCAGTTCTGCGTACCTTGTATAAGAGGATGTTGTTAACAGGCTCCTGGAAAGGGAATATGGGGCTATCCAGCAGGAGGCTGGTGTTCTGTCCCTCCACCAGCACCCTGTGCAGCTGCCCACGGTCTGAGGGACGACACACGGACCGGTAAAGGCGGACACGGCCAACTACCGAACAAGGCAGGCAGGCTGAACGGGCTTAATGCTCACACTCCTTTCGCTCCGTTTATCAGCTCCATCTCCCATACACTCCACCTTCCTTTCTCCATTCCTCCACGCCCCCCGCTCCACCCTCTTACCTGTGCCCAGGTGCAGGACCACAACATCACCCTGACTGTCGCTGGCGTGGCTGACGGCAATCTTGGTGTAGGTTACTCCCCGCCTAACCAGCAGGGGCGCCGCCATCACACTGTTCTCCATCAGGGGGTGGTCACGCACGTAGGTCAGCACCTTGTCTGGAAGCTTGAGCGAGGATTCGAAGCCGTCTGCCTTCAGGGCCCTGGTGATGCACTGACCATCACAGGCACCAAGATAAGCAGTTTTAAACAGCCTAAACTCCACATTCAGGTCGATCCAAACTCTAATCTTACTCCCACTCAAAAATCTACAATACAGCCCAGAATGCATCCACTCCAACCAATCAAAACTTCTCCCACTTGAAGCAGCCTTAACTCTATGCTGCTCCCACTTCACGCAATCCACTCCACACTCAACTCCCCGTCTATCTTCATTCTTACAGCAGCCCACCTGGTTTTGGTGGTGGCTTGTCCACGGTAAGTCATGACATGTTTAGAAAACTGGTGTGGACTTCCTGCCAAAATGGTTAGGGTCTATTGTGATATGGCATTGCGTGTCGCCATCTGTCTGGTGGTTTAGCGTGGATGGGTTTGCTAAGGCTATCAGATCTGCAGTGTACCTGTCCTGGTCTAGGGCTGGGAATGGGCTCTGGGTTGTTCCAGTTCTCGCAGTTCTTCTTCAGCTCTTTGAAGGGCCCGGCCATCACCTTCTTGATATCCTCCAGGCTGTAGGCGCACACAGCAGATAAGGGCTCCCTCTCCCTGGGGGAAGTGAGAAAAGGGGGTCAAAGGTCAGCCATTTACGCTCGATTCACCCTCAACCCCATTGCCTGATGCGTCTATTCAGGCATAAATACCACAGGAAAGGCTATCTGCATGGAGCCGCTCATAGATCAGACAGATCGTAAATAGCACACAGGGCATTCATGGTAGCGAGATGGCTGCTGGGATGAAGACCAGAGCATAGCTGGGTGGAGGCCAAAACCCTGCTGACACTGGACTTCTGGGTATCTGTGGGGCTTAGGGACCGTGTGGATTTTCCACTAACCACTGCGAGGTGAAGATGCCGTAGAAATGGGTGCTGCTGGGGTCTCCCTCCCGGAGATCTGTGGTGTAGACGTCTGTCAGGATGTTGTAACGCTGACCGCTGATGCGGTCCTCACACACCAGCTGCGCCTTTAGGAAGGTTGTCCATCGCTTCTGGAGGGTCTTCATGCCCCCAACATCTCCCTGGGCAGGAGGAGTGGCAGGGAGAGACATGGAGGAAGGAGGTGGCAAAAATTGAAGAGGGTATGAAACAAGAATCAGGCGAGCTGATGTGAGTGGCAGGGGACCATTTAAAAAAATGTATAGTAAAATGTAGTTGCTCTTGGACATTATACATCAGCACAGACAGACTGAAGAGAGGACACACCTTGCAGACACGAGCTACTCTGGAGACTTTGACCTTGGTGTAGAGGTCATACTCCCTAGCAACCTCTGTGAAGAAGAAGTAGATCTTGTCATCCTCCCCTATAGGATTGTTTGGGTCTTCCTTGATGAACGCAGAACTCACGAACTCCGGGTCTGTGGGAAAACACGCACACACACACACACACACACACAGAGTGTTGAGTGAAAAATCACAGCGTGCGTGATATTTTGCGTCTCACAGAAATACCTGTACCGTTCTTAAGTATAAAGCCAGACCATAACAGGTGCCACAAAGAGTATGGAATGATTTCCCATAATGCCTGGGCAGTACGTGTCCCCCAGGCCCGGCCCGCTGCCCAGCTCACCGTTGAGCCAGTTGATTGACTGCTCGGTGCGGATACGCTCCCCTTCATTGCCCGTTGCCCGGGAGATGTCAAAGAGCGTGCCCAGGAAATTGCTGGTGGCGGCCGTGTACAGGACTCCATCTGCAGGGAGGTGAAGCGTGTGCGTGAGAGAGAGCGAGAGAGTGCCTGTGTGTGTCCGTTTCTGTGTGCATATTTGGGCTTCATGTCTGAATATACAGTATGTATGCGTTTTCATTTGGGTGTGTGATGCAGTGTGCCTGTGTGCGATGCAGTGTGCCAGATGCACGCTTGCCTGCCATGACTGCTGCATAGTGCTGGCTGGGTTCAAATGGACATTTCCCCTTCCCCGTCTCCATCTCCACCTCCCCATTGGGCGTCCTTTTCAGGGAGAAGCTCTCCACATCCTGTGGCAGCCGGTGACAGAGACAGACAGACTGAGTCAGACAGATGGATGGACGGCTGGACAGAGCCCGCTGCCTCATAGAGGATCTCTTTGGGTCTCTCTCTTCCCAGCCTCGCTGTGCGAACCGCGACACCCCAACCCTGGATCGTATCTGATGGAGTGTGTGCTCTCCATGTGCTTGTAAGCCCACATCGTCCACGCGGCACCACATGCACCCCTGGAAGAGACTGCCAAAGCGTACGAGTGCCTGTCAGCCTTATCACTCGCTCGCCGTTTTCGTCCATCAGCGTCTGACTGCTACCTCAGCGCAGCTGTGATCACGAGCGCGTCTCTGCGGACCCATCATGTCTCTCGCTCTGTTTCCCAGGCGCCAACTGTCCCAGGACCGCGCTGTTGCCAGGTTCAATGTCAGTATGCAGCTGGCACTTACGATGGTGACGCACTGGGGGTAGTAGGCGTAGGTGCCACAGGCGTAGATACTGCTGTTGTTCAAGAACTCCAGCAGCCTGATGTAGTTGTGGCAGTCACCCTGTAGAGGGCAGCAGAGAGAAGGCAGGATGTCAGACAAAGCCAATCCGATGCAGTCGGCCCAATGAGTGCAAGCAATGAGGCCCAAGGGATGAATCAGAGTCAGAGCCAGGGGCTTCTTCCGGAAACTTCTGTGTACTGGATCACACTTGGCTGCGGAAATGGGTTTTCACTGCATGCCTGAGAGTGATGTGGGAACAAACACTGCTTTGGCAGAACATGCTGATGGGCATAAACCTGTTTTGCGGAGACGTCAGATTGTGGAGCGAAAGTACATTAGGAATACGCTGGGTTACAGAGCCATTATCAGGAATGCATAGCGGACACCAGTATTTGAATTGTGTCAGAGGTCTTGGGGGGGGCATGGTGCAGATGATCTGTTTAGGGGTGGTACCATCCATCGCCTGCCCACCTGCATCCACACCCCAGGCAGAAATCATGACCTATTTTGGGAAATACTAGCATGATAAGTTTAGATTAAGATGCAGAGAATTTCGCTGTTGCACTTAAAATATACAGAGAGATGAACTCACAGCAGTTTCCTTAGAAAAGACAGTACTGGTGTCTGGCCTTCAGCCAGTGTAAACCTTGTCTCTCATAAAATGCAGCGATAGCTGACGTAGTCCTTCATTTTACAGAAAACGAGACTCAGCGTTATCTCTCCCGTCTGCAAGACTCAGTCATCGTTGCCAGATTCAGCCACAGCATGTGAGTCATTCAGCGCACAATGCCGAGTAAAAACACACACACTTCACCAGAAAAAAGCATCGCAGACTGGGTAGATAGGTAAGGGGCGTGTGCTGATTACAGCGCATTGCCCCACCCGCCACACGACGAACCACCTCAGGGATGAGAACCTGAGTGCAGCCGTGTGGCAGGTAATACCTCAAACTTGTGTTTGTCCAAAAGTGTGAATACATATGCTCGTTAAATGAAAGAGTCTGTGGGGCATCAATGTCGAAATGAATCCCCCTCCCAAAATACTCACATGTACCCCCGTAACCCGCATGAGCGCCATGGAGGCTCAGTCAAACAGCCCTAGCTGGTGCTTGGGGAGGCAGTCGTGACACAGACGCCCACGCAATCTCAGCGTTTCATAGCCCCAAACACACGTCGGAATGAGTGAAGGTCGTCTGCGATTCTGTGGGGTCTCCGTGACAACAGACAAGTAAGCCATTGAAAACTGGGCTCTCAGATCATGTTAGGATACTCAACATGTCACTGTGAACGAGTCTGGTGTGGTGGGCAGGGGGGCATCGACATGAAACACCTGACCCCTACCATGTTGGTGATCTTTACGGCATGTGTTGTTACGAATGACCCCCACTGTCCACATGGCTGCCATGGAAACTGCGCAGCCAATGAGCATCTCGGTGACCCGCTAGACCTGTATCTGCCGTCTGACCTCACAGCGGTGCACAGATACACCGATGATGAATGTAAGTGCACAGACATGGACAGACCCCACCGGAACATGAGTGCTAGGTGTTTGTAGGACATGTCTGCGTCGAGGTCACGGCTCAGGACCCCGTGAGCTTCACCTGTGCCTTTGGGAGAGCGGCCCATCTGTGCGGGGAGCTGGCCCAGTGCCCGCTCAAATCCCGGCACTAATCTCAGATGAGGCCCAGATAATCCCACAGAAATCGGCTTCCAGAGTGACACATTTGGCATTTAAAAGAGTGACTTTGGGCAAACGGCGAACAAACATGGCTTGGCATACGCAGCCTTAACAGTCTGATTGGTTTTAATCCGTCTGCCAGATATCTGACAGGCAAACAGTTACACGTTTTCTAAATAAAATGGAAATGTATTAATCCCGGAAGGGTAGATGCATTTTCTAGGTATTCTGTACACCCGTTAATTAGTACATCTAATGCTCTATGTGTGTGTGATATGAAGACTGTACATGTGGGGGGGTGTGTGTGCAGAGCCAGCTGTCGCCTCCTCTGGCACTCCCCCCCCCCCCCGCCCCACTATTCTCTGCCCCCCACAGTCCAACACAGCATGTCCTTTGTGCAGTTAATCACAACCTCTCTGCCCCATGCTGCCCAGACCTGTTCCCAGCCCGTCGATCCCCGCTGTGGGCCGGGCCCGGGCCCCCCCCCCCCCCCCCGCCCCCGGGGGGGCGGGGGGGGGGGGGGGGGCC